>PVJX010007617.1:0-70042 GCA_004027295.1 Dolichotis patagonum
TGGGAAGTTAACTTTGTAGTTTATCATTACCTTCTCCCATTTATACACAACTGTGTGTGTAAATGCTGCCTTTGGTCAAGCTGTTCCTCTGTCTGTACCTTGAATTTCAACTTCCTGCTCCAGGAGGCATCACCTAAATCTTCAACTTCTTGATATTTCCTCACCTTCCCAGCAAAAATATGGTCTCCCCTATTATCGAAAACAAATGCCCTTCCCTAAAAACAAAATATAGCCTTAATTTTCTCCACCTCCTCACCATCTGTCTTTTCTAACCATGTTCTACACCCATGTTGTGGGTTGAATAGTCTCCCACCAAAGCTGATGTCCACCTGGAACTCAAAATGTGACATTATTTGGAAATAGAATACTCACAGATTTAATCTGTCAAAAATGTCTAGATAAAATCACCATGGATTTACAGGAGGTCTTAAATTCAATAACTGATGTGTGTGGATCATACTTGACATGATTGCAGCCATCTTGAATCATAATTTCCATGATTTCCCTAGAGTAGTCCTAGGAAGTTTGTCCCAGACAGTTTTCCAAAAAAATATAAATAGACCATTCAAGGGTATGTGGAAATTTGCAACCAGCCTCTGGTGCCAAGAACATGCCTCACTCATTGGTATCAGCTTAGGATAAACCACAAATATTTCAGTTTGGATGGAGTCACTTTTACCCTTACCCATCTATCTTTCCCTCTTTCTGACCCAAATTACAGGACCCATCCAGCACCACACTCTGTCAGGAAGTCCTCCAACAAATCACTATGTGCAACCCTGGCCTGGCCTTTATTTATCTCATTGCACCTGGGCCTTTCTGCAAGCACTAGGGGTGGGTCATTCTGAAATACTGGTGTTTTTACAAAGGAAAGAAAGGGGAGTCTAGACACAGGGAATCGCAGAGAGGAAGATGGCATAAAGATTCCAGAGACAGGAATGCTGATAGCAAGAATTAGGGAAGACCAAGGGCCCCCAGAAGCCGGTGGAGCTGAGGAGATATTCTCTGCGGCTTCAAGAAAGCCTAGCTCTGATAGCTCCTCCCTTTCGCACTTCAGCTTCCAGAAACAGGAGCAACTATTGTTCTAATGTTTCCATCCACTCAGTTTTGTTAGGGCAGCTTAGGAAACCAATGCAACTCACTTCTTCCAACTCACCAGATGCTGGATCAAGAGTGGCCAGCATTTTACTCTAATATATAATCTGATGTGATCTTGCAGGCAGGCTCCATCCAAGTGGAGGTGACATTGGCTTTGGGGCTGACTGAAGATCTCAAAGTAGAGAGGGACAGAGTCCAGGTCAGGCTAGCTCTACCAGGTTCCATGGCTCGTGCTCTCTACCAAGGTATCAGTCAGCCATACCTGAGTGCCAATTCCTTGCAATTTGGTTTCCATTCAATCAAGTCAAATTGTCCTTTCAGAGGTGGCAACAGTCCCTTAATAATACCAAATGTCTCTATGTTCCACCCTGAGACAACTGGTGTGTTGACCCATCTTTCTTTCTTTCTTTCTTTCTTTCTTTCTTTCTTTCTTTCTTTCTTTCTTTCTTCTTTCTTTCTTTCTTTCTTTCTTTCTTTCTTTCTTTCTTTCTTTCTTTTTCTTTCTTTCTTTCTTTCTTTCTTTCTTTCTTTTTCTTTCTTTCTTTCTTTCTTTCTTTCTTTCTTTCTTTCTCTCTTTTCTTTCTTTCTTTCTCTTGTTTCTTTCTTTTTCTTCTTTCTTTCTTTCTTTCTTTCTTTCTTTCTTTCTTTCTTTCTTTCTTTCTTTCCTTCCTTCCTGAGGATTTGACCCAGGGTCTACACATTGAGCTATATGCTAAGCTCTTTTTTATTTTGAGATGGGATCACCCCAACTTGCCCAGGTTGGACTTCAACTTGCGATCTTCCTGTCTCAGTCTCCCAGAGTGCAGGGATTACAAGCATGCACCCAATGCTCAGCCTTATGACTCTTAATTGGGATGCAAATGTTTTCTTTCCCTTACTGGGATTCTTTACTGATGTCTTTACTGGCTCCTTGTCTTCCTGCATCTCTGGAGTGGATTTCCTGTGGCAGCTACTTATCTGTCTGAATGCCTTGCACTGGGACTTCATAGTTCAGTCATGACTTCTGCTCTGACCAACCCTGATCCCTCCTGCACCCAGTCCTGTTTCAAGCCAGTATTGTCACCCCTCTTTCTCACCTCCCACGTGTTCTGTGGTGACCTCCCTCAGACCTCTCCCTTCTACCGTGTTCTCCCACTGGCTTTCCTTGATTATGGATCATTTTCTCCCAATAACCAAATGTCCCCACACTTCACAGTCACATGTGACCCACTCTCCACACCACCAACCAAGTTAGGAATCATGTTGATGTTTCCTTCTTCATCTCTTGCAAAGCTGCCTTTCTCTTGCCCTCTACCAATGACACTATCATTGTCCCCCAGCTCCAACCCTTCATGCTTCTGCTCTGGCTTTATTCTAAATCATTTACTGCTTCCCTGATTGGATCCTGGTAGCCTGGAGCTACTGGGCCTGGTGCTCCAAATTCCTTCACCACTGAGCCCCAGTGTGTAATTCCTAGGCTTTCCTGATACTTCGGAGCTTAGTGTTCACTGCAGCAATATCTCCATCTTTAACACAAATGCCCCTCCCAAAGCCTTCTTAAACATTTCCCTTATCCGCCCTTTACAGTGAAATTGAGAGCACACATCCCATCTGAGTGTCCTGTCCTGTGGCATTTTGGAAAGCCACAGTCCTTGTGACAGCTGAGATTATTTTGCTCCCCTGGTTGGTTTGCACACTCTGGGAGGCCACAGCACTCCCCACCCCCCACTCTCTTGTGAGAATGCACACCCAGAATGAGCATGAATGTTGGGGTCAAAACCAGATTTACATCTCTGCTCTGGGATTCCATCCCTCTCGCCTTCACAGTCCTGGTTCAGGCCGCTGGGACCCTCATGGAGGCCACATCACAGAGCAGCCCTTCTCATGCACTGCCAGGAGGAATCCTGATGAGCATCCTGCATGTTGGTCTCAGCCTGGGGCAGCTCCCTGCACACCAAGCTGTAGCATGCCGTGTGCCACCTGGCACAGAGGTGGGTTCTGAAAATGCGATTCTCACCTTTCCTGTCCTGCCTGGCTTTATGGGCTGCCATCTACTCTGCTTGTTGCTACACATTCTGGAAACTTTGCCCCAAGGTCGCCTTCTCCATGAAGCCTTTCAGCAGCCTTCTTCTCCAGGCCGAAGCCCACTGCTTCCCTGACACCAACAGCCTCTGTGAACACTGGTCTAGTGGTCCCTGCACAGTCTGCCTGTCCAGCAGGACATTCTTCTGTTGTCACATGCAGAGCCTCCTTCTAGAGTCCATCTTAGGCCGGAGAACATGTGCTCTACTCAGTTTATTTTGTTGCCTTGAGCCCATGTGCCTACCCTATTGGGAAGCCGTGCCATAGAAGGCTTTGAATGCTGATAGCATGTATTTACTTGTGGACCAACTATATTTAGTGCTTTGGGAAAACCAAGTAGAATAAAGTCGGTAGCATGTATTAAGTGACCTTTGAGGGGACAGTCTGCAAGGGTTTATGTAGGTGGTACCTGAATTCGTCTGCACAGCCCAAGTACCCAGGAACTTTAAATACCACTGCCCAAGTCACTCCCTCCCCAGAGACTGACCTTTGGAAGTTTTAAAAAATGTTTGGATAGTTTTCATGTGCAGACAAGTTTGGGAACCATGGAGTTGTGGCATTCTTGGGTATCAAGACAGTAGAGATAGTAAATACAGCAAGGCTTGGCAGTGAAGGGCCAGCTCAAAGAAGCTGCATAGAAGCTGTGGGACGATGAGGTCTGATTTTTTATGAGATGGGAGCTCTGGGAACCCTTGTTAGCTGATGGGGTGCACCTAGGACACAGTAGAGGGTGAAGGTGATGGATAGAGAGAGAAGGTTCTATAGCAATCATTTTATCACTGATCTGTGGCGCTAGAGAGCGGTTTACTTTAGGGTAAAAATGGAACCTCTCTAAAAGGAGGCATTTGGAGATGGACCAGAACCACACTGAGTCTGTCATAGACTCTGAGCACTGTTGCCTTAAATTTCTCTTTTGTCACAAAGAAAAGAAAAGAAAAGAAAAGAGAAAAAGAAAAAGCACATTACCATATTTCCCCCCAAAATAAGACCCAACTGGAAATTAAGCCCTAGCACAGTTTTTTAAGATGCTTGTAATATAAGCCCTATCCCCCCCAACAAGCTCCAGTTAAGATCATCGACCACATGGACATATTTAGTACATTCGCTGCAACACATGACAGACATATTGAATTATAAAATTATAATATTAACACATAGTTAAATACAAATAAATGATACTAAAGACACGAATACTTAAAATGAATGCTAATATAAACTATAATTAAGTATTTGTAAATACCAAAATGGACATCTTTGGATGAGAGGTAAATGCCTACATAAATAGATGAACTGAAGACTGTGCCGAATGACCAGAGTACTGACATGAAAATAATCATAATATCAAGTGTGCATAAATAATGTGCACCCTTGATAATGGACAGACATGGTTGTCTAAGACGAATCTTCATAATTCAATACATTATGTGTTGTAACAGATGTACTTAATACGCTCGTGTGAAATAAAGAAATGTTTTCTGAGTTTTGGTGCCTGCAGTTTTTCATCGTTTTTGTGTGGACCATCACTCTGAACTGTCATTCTTTTGCCACTCCTGTCTCATACGTCTTCAATTAACACTTGATTTAATGGAAACTCTGTGAAGCCCTGTGTGTAAAAGGTCATGACTTGGGTGAAGACTTCATCGGATGAAATTGCTGACCGCTGAGCTGCCAAAGCACTAACTGATATAGGAGGTGGGGCATGGGCAAAGCGGCCTGTAGAAGTGGGCAGAACCTGTAAATTACCAGCTCCCAGGGCACACTAGATGATTCTCAGGACCCCAGATGCAGAATTTCTTGTGAGTGCCCATGAGATATGAAAGGCACACAGGAGATAGGATGCCAGGAAAAGCCACCGTTGTGACCGCTCACGATAGCCCACACTGGCCCTCCTCGACCCAGGGTATGCTTTTACTTTTGCTTTTTGTTTTTCTCTTTTCTCTCTTTCTTTGGCCCAAGGTTGCTCTGCAGAGCTAATTCTTCCTTTGACCCTTTATCCTTCATTTTCCAATAAACTTTTAGCATCATTTTTGGCTTGTCTCATCCAATTCTTTATTCCAGATAAGAAGGACTTGGGGTGCTTTTGTTTAGTGAGCCACTTTTAAAGGAACTACCACATTGGATTCATAGACAAGAAGCACATTTAAGGAGAGCTCTGCTGCCGAACACAAGGGATTGGGGCCAATGATTCTACAGGAAATGAGGGTCCCAAGAAATTCTGACTGGAATTTGGGGCTTGGAGAGGTCTGATGATGTTACAGAAGAAAACAACATGACTGTATTTGAGTCAATGTAGGTTGAGGTACATAAATAAATGTAAATTTTTGTACATGAGAAAATAAGACATTCCCTGAAAGTAAACCCTATTGCATCTTTTGAAGCAGAAATTAATATATAATCCAGTCTTATTTGGGAGGAAATACAGTATATTTTATGACCACATTGATTTGAAGACCATTATTATATATCAAACTATGTACAAAATATATGCAGAAATGTTTTCTCCTACTAAAGGTTCTTTTTTTTCCTTAAGATTTTTTAAAAAAAGATATAAAGACCTTTTTTTTATGTCTTTAGAAGTTTCCAGTGTGGAGTCAATGTGTCTGCCTTGCCTAATGGATAAGTCAGCCCTGTACAACTGAGAGAAGGGAGAAGCCACCCTGGGTAGCCTTTTGACAAAGTCTTACATGCCATCACTTGAAGAGAGTGAGCAAGTTGGAGCTGGCCGTGAAGGGGGCAGATTTGGAAGAGCTTCTGGCAGAGCAGAAAAGATGTCAACACCAGAGTTGCCTAGCAACAGCGACACAGGGAAGCTGGAACTCATCCACCCCATGTGTGAGTGCACCCAGCACTTCCGTAGGCCTTCGCTGGCAGACGCTGCAGAAGACGCCTCCACGTGGCCTTGGGGCATCCCTCTCAGCCCAGATAGCATTATTTCTTCTCTAAATATCCCAATGTCTTTCTATTACAAAAAGCAAAAACAAAAAAAACCTTTAGTGTGGCACAGAAGTCATTAAAATAAAGTTTATTTTTATTTTCTACCATTCTGAAAGTAATAATGTTCATTACAGAAAATCTGGAAACCACAAGGAATATAAATTGTAAAATAAATACTACCCATGGTCTTATAGCAAAAGGCAACTGTGGCTGATATTTGGGAGTTGTTCCAATCTTTTCTTCCCCAATGTACATTTTTGGTTTGCTGTGTGACACAGCTGGGATTGTGCCATCTATCCTATCTTAAGGAACTAGTGAGATATTTGGAAGCCTTAACAGAAAAAACATAATGGTTGCCAGCCTGGCTTCCCGTGGGTGTGAAGTTTTACTGTGAGTTCCCATTCTGAGGAGTGAACCAATGAGGAACAAGCAAGACTTTTTAAAATTAGCTCTGACCTCTGGTTTTCATCTCCCACCATGGATGTCCCTAACCACTGTGCAAGCCATCCATCATGCCCACTGGTCCCCAGCACCTAAACATGAAAATCTCTCTGCTTCAGTCTTTCAATGCCCAGCTCTGCAAGAACATTTTCTCCCACCAGCCCCACAATAGAATGGATTATTCTGAACTCTCAGCATGCCCTCATTGCTCCTCCTATGTCTAGCACTCTGACAGGGACAGCACAGTTATTCTGGTGTGGTCCAAGGTGTCCGATGGCTTCTTCACTCAAATAATGGGTACCTGGGCTGGTCAGCGGGGGAGGCTGGAGGTCAGCCGGGTGTCTCTCTCCATGCAATCCCCCATTTGGGCCTTAGCATGGCAGCCAGCTTTCCTCACAGGAAATAAATATATCAAGAGTGTCAGAAAGAAGCCATGGGGCTTCTCAGGACCTAAACTTGGAAATCAGAGAATTACTTCTACCATGCGTGGATAATCAAAGCAGCACAGACAACCCTAATTTCAAGGAGGCAGAGGAACAGAATTTTCTCTCAGGAGGGAATGGCTTGTACTGGGAGGAAAGGAGTGAGCGGAAGCCATTATGGGGGTGAGCTGGGGGTGTGCTACCACATCCTCCTCCATATTCAAAATGATAGGCCATTCTCTACTGTTTTACCTACCTATGCTCAGCATGGTCTGAGACACTGATTTATTCATAAATATATGCTTTTATTAGACATATAATAATCTATAGTGAAAGTTAGTGCAAAGTATTGATTAAGAGCAAGGGTGAATCTAGAATTTTCTACTTACTACTAAAGAAACCTTAGAAGTTAGGTAATTTTACCAGGACAGTTTCCCCATCCATGTACTGAAGAAAAGAACAGCATATACATCATGAAGATGTTGTCATACTAAACTGAGTCAATGCATGCAAAGTGCAAGTATCATGTACTGACACAGGGGCACGGTGGTTTCTATTATCATCACCATTACATGCCAGGCACCAGGCTTTGCAGGCAGCACACAGCATGGTGAGTGGAGAGGGATTCTCTGGAAACAGGCTCAGTGCTGTGGTCACCCCTGCCTGCAGCATACCTCACAGCTAGCAGAAAAGAGAGGAGCACCAGATGACACTTCTCGGTGCCAGTGCCTGATACTATGTAGGCATGATTGCCGTCCACCTTCATGAATCCCTAAGAACCTGGAATCACACAAGGAGGCAGATTCTACCTCCAGTCACTCTCCGCCTCCAAATTCTGCAGTCACTTCCAGGGACTCTGGGCCCTAGCTAGGACTACAAGCAAGGGATAGAGGAGACGTCAGAAATACAGGTCTGGGACACAGTAACCTAGGGAATGACCTCTGTCATGGGGTGGAAAGGTAACTGGTGGGTGTCTCATTTCTTTCCACCCTAACCTCGGGTGCTGCCTCAGACTCCTGAGGTTCCCATCTCCCCTTTCTGGGTCCTGGGACCTCATTTATGATGCTTTTGGAGGATAGCTCTCTGCGGAGAAAGGTCTGGAAAAAGATACTTTTCCTCAAGAGGCTTTTAGTGGAATGGAAGCCCCCTCACCCTAATTAATGCCAAGAGCCTCACAGTGTCAGTTACCCTATTTAAAAAATTAAAGGCTTTTCATTTCTTATGTGTTAGTTTAATAAATTATCTCTTCAAAAATTGACTCCGCCTTGAGTCATGCTTCAGTATTTTTCTATAGGAGAACAAGCAGGATTTAGGAATAAGTGTTCTACCATTAATCAACAAAATATTCTCTGTCTTTATTGAGGAGACTGTTAAGAACAATGTAAAATCTTCTGTCTCTCATCCCCAAATTAGTTAATAATATATTAGGTTATAGATAGCAAACACTGACAACTACAGTGACATAAAAGTTTCACATAACAAGGAGTCTAGACAAAAATGGGCCAGAGCTGGGCAGTTACTCAACACTGCCATAAAGACTCTTTTTTCCTGTAACACCATCTTCAGCTGTAAAATTTAACCTCATAGTTGCAAAATGGCTGCTACAGCTCTAGTAATAGAGCCTGTAACACAAGTAGGAACAAAGACAATGTGCAGAAGGAAGCAGCACAGCCAAGTCTGGCTTCACTAAATATCTTCCCAAAGATTCCTCTAGATTCCGTACATAGGACCTGCTAGACAGAGTCATGTCAGTTGGTCATGCTTACATCTGGGGAGGCTGAGGTAGTGTGAGTACTGCCATCCAGAACAAAATCTGGGCTCTGTTGTAAGATGGGGATAACATCACATTCCTGAGAACATGTAGCTACTGCTCACAAAGTGTGCTGGGGGCAGGGGTTTTGGAGCACTTTATCACATTCCAAACCTACACTGCAATAATAGTGCCCAGCCCGAGGAAACAGGAGTGGTATCCTAATGTGGTCACTAAATCATCCACTCATTCTTTCATTGACCAATTTGGTTACTATTTACTGCCATCTTTATGTCTGTCACAGCGGGGAGCAATGATGAACAAATGAGACATGGATCTGACTTCACATGACGTCCGTCCAGTCTCCAACTAAATGAGAGAAGTAAAAAGGAGGAAAGTGTGTACCAGATGCCAGCTAAACAACTGAAGAGGACCAGTTTTTGAGCATGAGTATCCCTCTCTGATGGCCAGTAATCCATGGGTCATTCTCTCCCACCTAAGGCAGTTGTATTCTTATAACTCATGGTGATTGTGAGCCACTCAACAGCCTGCAACAAGGAAGACCCAGTTGATCTGCCAAGAGCCAGAGGTAAATAACAGAGGCCAATGCACTCAGCTGCTTGGCACACTGAGTGGTAAATCACCCCAGTCTGGGACAGCAGGCAGCATGTGGCAGACACTCTGGTGAACTTGTGCCTTTACACTCCCGAGGCCAGCAGTTCTGAGACTGGTACATGGAAGTGCCTAGCAAATACATTTGCTGAGCTGAACTCAAAAGTAGACTTTTCTCTACCAGGATGTTAAGGTTATTTAATTCTCTCCAAACTGCATGCCATGGCCCACTGCTGCCTTTATTATAGACATGCACGGATATCGCACCTTTCAGCCCTGGGCAGCAGTCTTCTCATCGCAGTGGCCACACAAACTTCACTGCTTGCTACAAGCAACGCAAGGCGAGAGGGCTTGGTATGGCTGCTCTGTTGAATGTAACTTCAGTCTCAGTGTAATATCCACCTCTTCAATGCACACGCTTTCCTGGGGAATGAGTGCTCCTGCGGCCCACCTCTGCGAAGCCTCCAAACAGGATGAAAATAAAAGCCGAGTTTTAGCTGGTGGCCCACGCCTATAATCCCAGCACTCTGAAGGCTGCCTGGTGCATGAGGTAGTTTATCTCTACCCGTGAAGAGTTCAAGGCCAGCCAAGGGTACACAGTGAGCTGGAGGCCAGTTTGAACTACACAATGAGACCTTGTTTCAAAAAAAGGCAAAACAAGAAGCAGGGTTTTATTGGTATCATACTGAATTGCACTCCATAAGCTCCTTGGAGGAGACAGTTTCTGAATAAACCAGTGCCTGGAGTTTAAATTCCCCTCTCAGTGTAGCCTTGCCGTGAGAGGGAAAGGCTGTCTCTTCCATCAGCAGCCCAAAGCCCCGAGCACAGGACTCATAGGAGGCCGCTTCCAGGCTGCACCTTCCCTCTCACACGAGAGAGATCTGCTCCTGCACTGGGTCTGGATCCGGGACAAACCTTCTCCATCCCAGGAAATGCCACCAGCGACTCAGTACGGAGACACACTCAGCCCACAATGAACACAGATCAAAGAACAGCAAGCCCTCTGGAGCATCCTGAGAGAAGGAAACGGGGTCCAGTGAAGCTGAAACGTGGCTTCAGGTGAATTGCCTCATCACGTGTGAATGAATCTGTACTCTGAAGGGGCTTTCCTACCAGGTTTCTTAAAATTAATTTTGGATAGTTAGAAAACTCCTAAGATGGGGTTTGGTGAAGAAATGGCTTTTGTGCTTTGGGCCTTTTTTTTCTTTTCTGTACTGGGGATTGATCCCAGGACCTTTGTACTGTGCTACATCCCTATCCATCTCCCCCTTTCATGTTGAGACAGGGGCTCCATAAATCGCTAAATTGCCCAGTTTGGGCCTGAACTTCCGGTCTTCCCACCTCAGCCTTCCAGGGTCTTCAAGGTTACTGAAATCTGTATGTGCAAATTCACTGAGGAAGGTGCTCCAAGTACTCCTGCAAAAGCCACAAAGAAAGTTAGGTTTTCAGACAGCTGAAGGTCAGGAGCTGTGGGTCTGCCAGCTTCAAGTCCCCTGGCTGCCACCCAGGCCAGAGGGACCACTGTCCAGCTCCTGCAAGGGCCCCACGAGGTGCTGGAGGGGGGCAGAGACCCCTGGAAAAATCATGGAGAGGTGGCGACCAAGATCACAGTGGATTAGAAACCCAGACCCAGAACGGTTCTACAGGAACACCAAAGGACAAGTACGACCTAGTTACTACTCCCCGGGGAGGAAGAAACAGCGCAGTGCGGGGTGGCCCTGTTACACTGCTGACTTACGGACACGGCTGCACGAGGTCGTGCCCGAGGTGGGTGACAGCGTTGCCGCCTGCAGGTACAGAACCGCACGAACCCACCCCGGGCGCCCCTGGAGTGCTGAGACCGTGTGCAACCACGAGGTTCAGCAATAGCAGGAACACCAGGTCCGAGCGTGTCCCAGCTCTTCCACCTACAAATTCCGTTCTCCGCACAAGCCCAGGAACCTTTCCAGGGCAGCAACTCTGTCTGGAGCAGGGACTCCGCAGGGCAGGGGCAGGGGCAGGGGCAGGGGGCGGCTCCTTCTCTCGCACCTGCTTCCCTGCTGGGTCCCCCGGGGCGCGCGCCTGACTGTGAGGCGCGCGTCTGCACCCGCCGGGGAGGGGCTCGGCCCGTGCGCGTCCCCGCGGCCGCCCGGAAGTCGGCGGGCGCGCGCACGGGCTATGGCCGCCGAGGGCTTTGTGTGCGGCGCGCGGGCCCGGGCTGTCCGCGCCTCGCCCGGGCCGCGGGGCCGCCGCTGAGCGCTGTGGACGGATCTCCGGGCCTGCGCTCGCCGCGTCCTCCCCGCGCCCTCGTCTCGCCTCCTCCCCGCCGTCCCGCGCCCCGGCCGCCGGCGGCCGCCGCCGCCCCGATGCCCGAGCCCGGCCCCAGGATGAACGGCTTCTCGCTGGGCGAGCTCTGCTGGCTCTTCTGCTGCCCGCCCTGCCCCAGCCGCATCGCCGCCAAGCTGGCCTTCCTACCGCCCGAGCCCACCTACACCGTGCTGGCGCCTGAGCAGCGGCGCGCCCCGGACCCGGACCCGGGCCCCGGCCCGAACCCCAACCCCGATCCAAACCCGGGCGCCGGCGCGAGCGCGGCCCAGCCGCCCCCCGAGGCCCCGGGCCCGGGCGCGTGCAGCCTGCGGCTGAGCGAGCGCGCCGACTGGCAGTACTCGCAGCGCGAGCTGGACGCAGTCGAGGTCTTCTTCTCGCGCACGGCGCGCGACAACCGGCTGGGCTGCATGTTTGTGCGCTGCGCGCCCGCCGGCCGCTACACGCTGCTCTTCTCGCACGGCAACGCCGTGGACCTCGGCCAGATGTGCAGCTTCTACATCGGCCTGGGCTCGCGCATCAACTGCAACGTCTTCTCCTACGACTACTCGGGCTACGGCGTCAGCTCGGGGCGGCCCTCAGAGAAGAACCTGTACGCCGACATCGATGCCGCCTGGCAGGCGCTCCGCACGAGGTAAGAGAGCTGGGAGGGTCGGGCCGGAGAGCGCGGGCCAGCGCCGGGGGCGCCGGAGTGGGGGCGGGCTGGGCGACCGTGTCGGGTCGCCAGCCCTGCCAGGCTGGCTGCCACCTCTCCAGAGTCGCGCAGTCCTTGCGTTCTTCGAAGCCCAGCTTGGAGGGGAGCAGCCACCAGCGTGGTCTTTGTGGCCCTGGTCACCGCAGGTGGCGGCGTGGGGGTGCTTAACTGTAACTTGGATCGTGCTTAGCTTGTTGAGCTGGCCACCAGAGGCAGGCGATCCTCGGGCAGAAGTGACCTTGGGCACGACACAGGCGTCCCTGAGCCTCTGTTTCCTGTCCTGTGAAAGCACAGAGGAGGCAGAATGACCTCTACCCGACTTTCTTGCCGCAGGGTGCCCCCGGGCAGTGTCTGGGCAGCCAGGGAGGCAGCTGGAGGGTCGAGTTTGCCTCCTGGCATTGTGGGCAGGAAGTTAGCAGGTGGCCCGACTCCTCAGAGGGCCTGGGAACGGCCCAGTATGATCTTCCAAGGGCTGAGAACTCTCTTGACCTTGAATTAGCCTTCAGAGAAGGACTGGAAGGGTTTGGTGAGGTCCTTTCACACACCAGGCTCAGATGGGAGGCGGGGTTTAGGAGATGCAGTGGGCCAGGTAAAACAAGCAACAAAAAACTTGAAAGTTTTAGTCTGAACTTGAACAAAAAGTCGCAATCTGGGCAGGGTAGAGCGCCTGTTTGTGCTGTTGTCTGGATTCCTGACCTTTCCCACCTGTTTCAGAGTGGCGATGTGGCAATACCCGAGGTCATGTCTAAGAGTAGACAGATTCCCGCAGAAAAATTTCCTAGGATGAGCACAGTAGCCTTCATTGTTACCAGACCTTCAGGTAGCCTTTATCTCCACTTCTGCTCTGCTCGTGCAGGTGTCCACATTAGTGGTCTTGTTTCTGTTTGTGTCTATACCAGTGTCCTAAGTTACCCTTGACCTGGCATGGACAATGTCTGGCCAATGGGAACACACTGGTATTCAGTATCTACTGCTTATTCCTGTTCTAAAGTTCTGCAGACCTGCCCTCGGTTGGATCACAGGCAGGTGAGAATGTATCATATGCGGGTACTGAGTCAGAACCCACAAGTAGCCACCTGTTCAGGAAAGCATTTCCAAAGTGTGTGCCACACACAGTCAGGGCATTATTAGAATTTGCCATTGGTATAGGTATTAAAAATAAGGTTGGCGTAACTTTTTAAAAGGAGACATAAAAATCCTGCCTGGAGTAATATTTTATGTGAAAATTTCTGCATGATCTATAGGCATTCTCCTGCGTGTGTGTATTTACATGAGCAGGAGAGCTTTTCCCAAGGCTGACCCCTTGCCTGGAATATGCGGGCGTGTACGTGAGGTATAGTTATTTCTTGCAGACTTGTATCATGTTTGGGTGTACTGAGAAGCACTGTTTTAGGTAATGTTGAATTTTGAACTGATGGTATTTCTAAATTTTTCTTACCCTTTACTGTAATATCACAATCATATCTAAAATGGGCTAGAATTTAGTGGTTAAGTGAGAATTTTGAATTTGAAGAAACCTCACAGATCTTCTTGTCTTGTGCTTTTCAAACTCTTTTGACTGTTTCTCCCCGCCCCCACACAGCCCAAAACTCATTTTACATCTTCATCAAATATAACTCATCTGCATCTGTAGGTGTGAAGCAAGTGTTTCACAAAACAGTATTTTTTCAATGGGCACTTGACAGAGCAGAATGTGTTCTGTTGTGTTTCATTTAAAAAAGTAATAGTCAGGGGCCAGGGTTTAGCTCAGTGGCATAAGTGCCTGCTTGGCAAACGTTAGGTCATGAGTTGGATCCCTGGCACCAAAAAAAAAAAAAAAAGTAACGGTAATGCTGGCTCTGAATGTTAAACATATTTCCCAGCCTGTGCATGGATCCTTGACAGGATGGTAGTCTCACAGGAACAACCAGTGGGTCTCCTGCCTCCCGCTTTGAGTCTTTCACTGCACGATGGAGTCACAGTCATACACTTGGGTCCATGCATGTCCCACTAACTGACATGGTGTTACCTAATGCCGAAGCCTTACCTTCTTCAGTCTTTGCTGTCTTCTGTGTTTGTCCCCTTGCCTGGGACATGCCTATTTTTCTGTGCCGGGTCAGAACTACCGCCCCGTTAAGCCGAAATCTGCTGGAGGCCCACCTCTTCATGATCATGTGTGTACTTGGGAACTCTGACTCCAGAGCTTGCCCGGTCCTGTGCCGTCCCTTTCCCCATCCCCAGGAGGACTGTGAGCTGTGTCTGTCACTGTCCTGTGCCCCCCCCAACATGGAGCCTAACCTTTTGTCACTTATCTGTGCCAGTACCTGTGCATGCTGTTGTGACCTGTCTAGCTCCTAACAGACAACTGGAAACATAAATACTCTGTATGCAGACACCACATAGATGGATCAAAGGCAGGAAATCCCCTTGAAAGAAGAGCATAAAGTGTGCAAGTAATCTAGAATAAAAATTTCAGGAGGCGAGAAAGCTAGCTTGCTCTTTAGGTAGTCGGTGGCGGTGGTTGTTCTTGTGTGTAGTTCTGGGGATCAAACCCAGAGCCTTCTGAACGCTAGCACTGTAATCCTGAGCTGCACCCCCAGCCCTGTAGATGATTAAGGATGTGAAGGATTGCTGGAAAGGTTGTAGAGAGGTAGGATTTGAAGAAGTAGGAAGAGTGTGGAAGAACAAAGTAAAATTGGAGCAGCTGAGGGAGACAACCCTGGATTCTGAAGTGTTTTACCTGTGCATTTTCCTGGTGTGCTTTATCAGTGTGCTGTGAATCATAAGCATGAGGGTGTGAATTGGAATCCCTTGGAGGTGTCTTCAGAAGGAGCCCAGGAAACTCAGGGAGCCTCACACAGTTTGAGTGGCAAGGTGAAGAGATTAGGGTGTGCAGGTTGTGATGAGAATCAGTGGTTATGGGCTTCTGGACATGCACCTGTCCGGGCACTTGCTGCATCTGAGAATGGGAGTGAATCTAGCGGTTCTGAAAGTAGAAACCCAAACCAGCGGAAGAGTGAGTGTCCACTAGACTCAGCATCTTAGCTGAGACATTTTAAATTTTAATCTGGAGAAACAGTGAGGCACTTGTGACTCAGTATATTGTTGGCATTTACTGGTGTCACTCGCACAAGTCTGTGTATGTGTGTGTGTGTGACTGAGGATCGAACTCAGGGCCTCAAGCATGCTAGGCGAGCAGTGTAGCACTAAATATATATATAAAATTCCCGCCCCTTTTTACTGGAAGATGTGATCTGCTAAATTGTCCAGGATGGTGTTGAACATGTGATCCTCTTGCCTCAGCCTCTTCAGTAGGAGGGATTACTGGTGTGAGCCATCTCCCCCAGCCACAGAAGTTATCATCAATGCTTCTATTTGATGTAAATGACAAAGACTGGAGAACATAGGCATTTGGTAATATAGACAAGGGAGGCAAATACAGAGAGGAAGATAAATAAGAAATTTTAGCCTGGATGCAAGGTACAATACACTTACTATTTCACTTATTTAACTATCAACTCATTAACCATTAAATACACATTTGATGGTGCTGCACTGGTTCCAGACACTGCGCCAGGTTCTCTTTGAGAGTTGTTAAACTCACAGTGTGTCTTGCAGTATGGAAGGGGCGGAGGAGATCTCAGAAGCACTTTGAATGCGTTGGGTCTGTGGTTCTTGGGGTGTGTGATTGGGAGATGCCTGTTACCACTGCTGCCATGGCAGACCCCAAGAGGCAAGAAAGCCCCTTCTGCTGGTCTTGAACCCTTGCTCATAGTCACCATTGGCTACGCTTCCTGGAGTAGCCAAACAGTTGCTTTCCTGGCCATGGTGAGGTTAGTGACAGAACTTTGAGGGAACGTGGCAAAGCTGTTCAGGGAAAAGGTTGAAGGATTCTACCTGACTTTTCTAACTGATCTAAGACAAGGAAAACAGAACAGGCTATGTGCACTGTTTGCCACAGGGTGAAGGCACAGGGCTATTTGTAGAAAAGAAACATGGCTGTCCCTTGGTGCTCATGGGAAGTTCTTTCTGGGATCCTCTGTGGATACCAAAATCCCCCAGATGCTCGGGTCCCTAATAAAAGAGTGTATTTGCACAGAACTTGCACTTCCTCTCCCATATATGTGACATCATTTCTGAGTTACTCATAATACATAAAACAGTGTAAGTGCTGTGTAAATAATTGTTATACCTTACTGTTTAGGGTGTAATGAGAACAAAAACAGCTGTGTGTGTTCAGTATGGGTGCAGATTTTATCATTTCGAGTATTTACAGTCCTTGGCTAGTTGAATCTGCGGCGGTGGAACTCGCAGAGGTGGAGGGCTGACTATCAGGGCTCGCTATTCAGGGTAGCCACGCGGATCCCCATTAGGAAGGCGGTGACTCTTGGCAAGAACAAATCTGTTCAAGGTGCATTTGGAGGTCGGGCACCTTCTGGGATCTGTTCTGCACTGTTCCCTTTTGCTTCTTGCTGTCTTCTCCCTTGAGATTTCCACTTTCGAGTTTTTTCTCCTTAGCACTGGCTGCTGTCCTCTTGCCACCAGAATTTATCCACCTGGGCTTCTGCTTTGAGGGACCATGCTTTTCTTTAAGAACCTACTTGGAAAAGATGTGGCAATTTCATGTTGTGGGTTAATGGACAATGACTCTTGCTCCTGTGCTCTTCTGAGCATATTTGTCTTTATTTGGTGTACGCTTGGTGAGACTTCAGCCGTGTGGCTGCAGCTGTGCCCTGAATGAGATTGAAGAAGCATTTTGTTTTCCCCTGCAGGAGCTGTTTACATGTCTGGTCCTGTGATCATGTAGCCTTGTCCTTTTGGGGGGCACTTGCTGCCTTCTATTGCGCCTCATCCCTCTCCAGATTTAGTAATTTCTCTTTGTTCAGCAGCAATAATCTCACTTAAGACCAGAATCTGGATGTAGGGATTGTGACGTTCAGCTATGGTATGGCTTTACTTTCTCCACTGGCTTTTCCAGCCCTCGTGTTGAAACTATAAATCTGCTGTACTCTAAGGAGCTGGAGGTACAAAATCCAAAGCAGATAAACTTAGGATATTATTTTTTGAATAACAATATGATTGTTTTGTAGTATTGATGTTATAACAAGCTCCCTAATTTTGTGTAATAGGTATGATTTACAAAGTTCAGACATGCAGAACCTTTTGGATTAGAGAAATTAGTTCTAACTCTAGCTCTCCTGCTAATTCACTGTGTCACTTAGTTCATTTGTACTGCTATAAGAGAATCCCTGAATCTGGGTAATTTATTAAGAACAGAAGTTTATTTCTCACAGTTCTGCTGTCTGGGAAGTCCAAGATCAAAGTTTTGTGTCTGGTGAGGCCCCATGATGACTTCTAAAATCACACCTTGAATACTGCATCCTCCAGTGAGGATGGGAGATGAGAGGAAAGAAAGAAGGGGGAATGGAGGGAGGGGGGAGAGAGAGAGAGAAAGAAAGTGAGAGCAAACTTACCTTTACACAAGCCTGCCAGTGATGAGACATATATACACTCTCTTGATGGAGCCATCTAGACCTGACCTGCTGGCACTGCTGGGATGGGAGTTAGATTCCAGTATGCACTTCAGAGGGAGCAAGCACACAGAGCCTGGTGTTTACACTTCTGGGTCTCACGCTCCATTGTTCTAAAGCAGACAACAGTGGGACCAGCCACATGGCTTCCAGGAGACACCTCTCATGCTTTTGATATTGCTTTCTTGACCATACTAGGAAGATTGGTTGATCCAGGCTGGTACTGGCTGTACTTTATAACTTCCCTGGTAAGAGTTTTTTCAGAAGTGTGGGGTGTGTATGTGTGTGTGTGTGTGTCCATGTGTCCATCCAGAATAGAGCTGTACTATCCTAGAAACATTCAAAAGCCATTGTACAAAGAACAGCTCCTGTCACAGTTGGCTGAGTTGGAGAAAAGGAAATGTTGGTGATTATTCCACTCATTTATACAAATGGAACCCACTAGAATAAGCCAGATGAGAGGAAGTGGTTGAAGACAAAAAGTCACATTTGTGTTTGAGACCCCCTGGGCTCCGAGGCTGGGCATGGAGTTTCCCTCTGCAGCCCATCTGTGCTCAGAGCGCCTGTCCCTGTGGTCTTTTATGCCAACACTTCCCCGGCTGCCCCAGAGCTGGCCCCCTTGGTGCTCAGTACCGTCCTGGCTCACCCGGTTGTGCTCTGGGTTAGTGACAGTCTGAGGAAACACTGCCACTCATTGGGGCCATAGGGGGGACAGTTGAGGCAGGAGTGGCAGCTGAGTCTGTCCAGATCCTCCCTTTTAGCCCTGCTGTGCCCCAGGTCCCATCCTGCTCCTCTGAGGGGGTGGGGACCGTGGGCTGTCAGCTTTGCTCCCTGCTTGGCTGCGTGTGGCACAGAGTTCCTGGTGATGGAGAGCCTCAGCCTGGATTGTAGAGACCACAGCGAGTTCCCCGGCCAGTTTGGCAGACCCTGTGGTCAGTGCCCAGCATGGGGTCATGACAGTGGGCCTGCAGTGAAGGCCCTGGCAAAACAAGGGTGTCCTCCGTGGGCCTTGGGAGAGTGGTCTGTGGTGTGGACCTGGCTACAGACAGTCCATGGGTAGGGAGGATGGGCCAGGTATGGGGTAGGGCTGAGGGCCAAGTGGATGTCCATGGGCTGTGGTTACATACAGTTCCTCTGAAGTGAAGTGATTTCCTGATTTAGTTCTTCTTTTGGGTGGTTCATGGCTAGAACTGGCTGCTGGCTCTTATGTCAACACAGCCAAGTTGTCTCAAGGATGACCAGGAGGAGTGTCCCTCCATTCTGGGCTCTGTGATGTGTCCTTTGACAAGGTCCCAGTTTTAGAGGCAAACAGACCTGGTTTAGGCCCTGCCTGTTGCTTGTGATTACCTGCCATTGGGAAAGTGTCCTCACCTTTTTAAGCCGCTGGTAAAATATTAGTAACAATAATGAAATAATTATATTAATATTTGCAATCATCTCAGGACAGGTGCTCAGCACAGTGCCTTCTATATAGTAAGAGCATATGACTTTATCCTTTGGAATTATTTCTAAAGTTGTTAGTACTATAAGTTAGTACTATACAGATCGAGCTGAAAACCAGACCCGCAGGTGAGGAGGGCTGGATGGCTGTTCTTTCTCCTGCTTGTGGGTGGGAATGCCCAGGCCAAGCCAAGCACAGTGAGTGTGGAGGGAGAGGAGCAGGGAAGATGTTTTCCTTTAATTTACAAGGGGAAAAGGCCTTTTGGATTTAGAGCTTGTGGCCTCTGAGCTTTGGAGAAGGTCTGCATTAGTGTTTTAAACTGATAACATGTCATCTATCTGCCCTCCAGGAGAGCGTCAGAGGAGAGGAAACCCTCCCTGTAATCCCACGCTGCAGTCACTTTGCAGCCCGTTCTGCTTTTGCCCCTTCTGTTCTGCTGTTTCCAAGATCAGCTTCTAGGAGTGGAGAGGAAGAGAGAGTTCAGGGGTCAGGGATTGTGGAGACTCGAAGGCGAACCACTGTGACAGTTATCCTTTCCTTTCCCTGCAGTCGGCAGAGAAACCTGAATCACACACTCCCTTTTAAGATGTGAGCACACCCTTGACGCCCTGTACCTAGGAAGCCTGTGGCGTTTTCAAGAGTCTGTAATGGAGCTCATTGATAACGCGGCAGTATTGATCCACGGTCAAGTGTTAAAGGACTGTGGCACCATGGTGAAACTGGAAACCTCTTGTTTCCAGGAAGCCTGTCTCATTCACACTCAGGCCCCCTGGTACTGTGAGTATCCCTTACGTGCTGAATCACTGGGAAGAGCCAGCCTGGAGGTTTCTTATTCACAGAACGCAGCTTCAAAGGAGAAAACAACCCAAAGAGCCCCAAATGATTATTCATTTGCTCCTTTGCTTTACATTTTTTAATGGATACAATTAATCTGGGCGGTTGCTGGGGCATGTGTGAAGAAAGCCTGTGTTGAGAATGTATCCAAAGGAGAGAGTTTCTAATTTACTATTATGGTTGGTAATCTAAAGAGAATTCCAAGTTATCCACAGCTGTCTTTAGTGGTTCCTGCAGGATGATAATTATATTGAAAACAGAGGTCTGTGAAGCCAGAAGATGGTTTTTGAGTGCAGGTTTAATGAAAATAATTTGATTTTCATTATGGTCATAAGTAAGGCTATTTTACATTTCTCTAACTTTGGGTTACTGTGATGTTTAACTATCACTGTTCTCCTGATGTGTGATGAGTGCTTATTGGAAATGTGTCCATAAGCAGATGAGTTGCTAACCAGCACTCACAGGCTTACAGCTGATTTGTGGACTTGTCTTCCAAGACTGAGAGACCAGGTGAGGTGCTGGTGCAGCTGGAATTGCCTTAAACCAGCAGCTTGGAGTGGGGAGGTGTTCTGTGCTCTTGGGATGCTAAACACAGAAGTTCTGGGCTGAGGGCACATGGAAGCCCCCACAGCGAGGCTCTGGGTGTCTGTCACCCCTTTTGGGGACTTGGTGCAGTCTCCTTTGCCTGGAGCTCAGATGCTCATTGTGAAACTTGCTGTCCACATTGTAACAGGACTTGTCTGACTTCATTGTGAAGTGAATCCATACATCTATAAATATATTATAACTCCGTCAGACCATTTTACAAAAACTATTTGTGGCCACCGGCCTCCAGGATGCAGCAGTTGCATATGCTGTGAAGATTTGAATGTTGGGACCCGTTTTATTTGTCACAGCACTTCCTGCAGGCATCTTGAGCTCTTTCAGCTCTGTCCAGCAGCCTGCCTGATGGCCTTTCCTGGTTATTCTCTTCCGTGCTGTACCACCTCATAGGCCATGCCCGTGGCCACATCTTGCTGCTCAGTCGCTTGGCATGCTCTGCTGCCAGGGTTTTGAGTTCTGAAATGCCCCTTTCCAACTCTTCTCATTTCCTGTTCGATCTGCTCACAGCAAGGTATCAAGTACCCTCCCTGGGCCAAGCATTCTTCCAGCGCAAGAGAAACACACCCTCTGTTGCCTTCAGAAGGTTCCACTTACAAGTGCTAATGATGAGTGATGACAGTAAGCAAGCGTGAAGACTTACCATCTAGAGGGTAGTTTAGTAGAGCCTGGTACGTGCTACTGAAAACACAGAGCGGGACAGAGTGTTGCGAACCCTGGAGAGTGGGTGTTTGGGTTTCAAGTTTAAGAGGGTGGTTAGGATTTGTGAGTCCAGGGAGTGAAATCTTGCCTCAAGTCGGGTCAGTGTATGCATTCTGGCCCATGAGACAAGGGGGAAGTGATGAGTGGTTGGCAGGCCCAGAACATGTAGAAGCCAGGGCCAGAGCAAGTGTGTGAGACGTGGCGGCCAGAGGGTGGTAGTGGTGATCACATAGTATCTCAAACCATGGCAAAGCACGAAACAGGAGCTCAGCAGGGCTTGGGGCAAACAAGTGACATGCCTGACTGGCTTCAGAAGGGCCACTTTCTTTTGTGCCACTGGAAGAAGAAAGGAAATGGGATAGAATTTGCTGGCAGTGTTTTAGTGAGAGACAGTGGTGGCTGAGACCAGGAGTATTGCAGCAGCAGTGGTGAGAAACACTGAGATTTTAGATGTATCCTTGCTGAGTACCTGCTCTGCGGTGCCATTCCTCTGCCCTGTGGTGTCTTTAGTCAGCTCCTCTGCAGACCCCAGCATTAGAAGGCCAGATGCTTGTGGGAATGTCTGTCCCCGGCTCCCTAGCGGGGAGAGCCGTGTGTCAGGTGCTATAGATCCGCTTGCTGGCTGTGGCCCTTTGGTCCTTCTCTATGCCTGCAGAGTGATCTGGTTTCCCCTGTGATCTCATGAGCAACCAAGAGAGCCCAGCCTCGCTGTTGTGCCCCGTGCAGCCGCAGACAGATTCTCAGGAAAGCTTTGCAGGGTTGCAGTTCTGCCAGAACTGTCTTCCTCCCCGCTGATTCCTGGCTTCCACCAGATAGTTTGGGAAAATCCCTCAGGCTGACTTGATGGGCACTAGGGTTTCTTAGTGTGTGCAATGTGAGAGAACCGTGGTTACTTTTATAGGGTTAAGGATGTAGAGATTAAAGATTATCGATTTAATTTGTATAATGCCTCCTTTCCGTCTGTTTCTTACATTTATTCTCTGAACTGAAATTAGGACAAAAGTTTCTTGGAAATTTCTGTAGGTATTTGGATCTTCTACAATCCCCCCCCCCTTTTTGAGTTTTCCTCTTATCGTCACTGCAGACTTCTCTGTGTGAAGATGTAGTAGACTAAAGAACTACAGTTGATTCACATCCTAAACAAGTGGAATCTAAATCTCATAGGGGTTGTCTTTTTTTGTTGCAACTGTCTTCTGAAAAGTGCTGTCTAGAACGAGAAGACCACTTCTTGTCAATTTCTGAAAGAAAGCACAATGACTTGTCCCGTCTGTGCCTTGCCTAGCCTGCCCTTCTCCTGCAGTCCCATTCCTCAAACCCATTCACAGTCCTCTGCTCACCAACCCTGCAGACTTCCTTACTCTGCTCTGTAGGTATGGTGACAGCTCCATACTGCTGTAGTTGGTCACCTGGCCCTTTGGTTAGCACCGAGTGTCCGAGTGCCCACTAGGAAAGCCATCTCCTTGAGGACAGACAGACGTAACAGGAGCCCGGGACTATCTTCCTATTGAGAAGGCCAGCAGTGTTAGTCCAGGGCTTGGTAGAGTTTCTTTTCCTTTTCCTCTTTTTTTGGTACCAGGAATCTCAGGACCTTGTGCTTGCCAGGCAGGCACTGGTGCTGCTGAGCTATATGCTCAGCCCCTAGGGTTTCTCTTTCATATTGCCTTGATTCTGGCCACGGAGGTCACTCATGTAACTGTTGTTGCTGCCCTGGCTTCCTGCCCCGTCTCACTCCTGGGTTGGTGTGATGTTGTAACCCAGCCCAGTGGAACTCAAGTACCCCAGGACAGGGATGAGGTCCTGGCTACACTCCGCCATCTGACTTGCCATACCTGGCCTTCTTAAAGGAAGACAGGCTTGCTTTCTCAAGGAAAGCTGTCCCAGGGGATATTGCAGGATGGGGACAGTGCTGAGAGGAGGGTGTCAGTCTTGCTGTGGAGTGTGTGAGGCGTTGAGACAGCACCCCTGGCTGCACTCCCTCCAGTGAGCTTTCAGAATCCCCGGGAAAGGTGGCTGTGGTTATTACTGAAGGACGTACTATATTTCTTAACAGATAGCAGTGTCAAGAATGCAGGATTTTTAAAAAAGTGTGTGTGTGTGTGTGTGTGTGTTTTTCTTTAAAGATCTGTAGTTTAGAAGCCAGGGATTTAGCTCAGCAGAACAAGCACCTGCCTGGCAAACACGGGGTCATGAGTTCAATTTCCGATACCAAAAAAAATTTTTTTTTTTTAAATTAAAGACAAATTTGTAGTTTCACTGACTGCTTGTCTGTGGCTTCATTTCCTTGGGTCTCCAAGACCTTTCTCTTTTTCCTTTGTCATGCTGTTTATTAAAAACAAAACAAAGCTAAGGGTGGTGTTATGGATTGAGAACTGGTGGTCAACTTAACGCCCGCTGGATTACAACAGCGTGCTGCTGAGCAGAGATGTTTCACCTGAGGAAGGTTGCCAGCATAAATGGAGATGTGGAGAAGGGAAATGAGGTTGGGCGTTGAGGCATTAGTGCGTTGAGGCATTGTGAGGTCTCCTACAATTTGCTGTTTGAGCTGTTAGGTTCTCCTGGAGGAGCTCTGGTCATCACATTGAGCATTGCTTCCTGGCCCCGGAGAGGAAGACGTGTGCTGTTTGGTCTCCAGGATGAACTCGTCACTCTGGCTTCCTGGCACTTACTTGACTGTGCTTGTCATCGGAGGAGCTCGGGGCCTCTGTGTCACTGAGGAAGGCTGTGGTGCTTTTCAGGACAGCCCTGGTATTTGTTGTGAGTGTGACTTCTCGGCTCCAGCATAGAACCCTCAACCTATCAGCATAGCTCCTTCACCCTGCTGGCATAGACTTCCTAGTTTCCACTGCTGACCTTTGGGCCTTCCCGGCACGGATCAATGAAAGAGACTGGCATGAGTCCTTCTTGTGGGCTCTAGACCTCCAGTTGGACTCGTGGGAGGCATTGTCATGAGCTCTGGGTCTTCATCTGGACTTGTGTGGGACATCGCTGTGGGATTTAGGCCCTTGGCTAAATATTCTATGTCTTTGGTGTTGTAGATAGATTTCCTGCATTTTCTTATGTTAACACTGGGTGACCATCATAAAATAATATTATAAATTCCATGTCTTGATTCTAATTGTTCTCTGCACAACCCCTGACTACAACAGGTGGTGACACATTCCTGTAATCCAAGCTGGATTCACTGAGGCAGGAGGGATTGAAAGTTCAAGCTCAGCCGGAGCAACTTCACAAGACCATGGCTCAAAATTTAAAAAATTTTAAAAAAAGGTATGGAGATATAGCTCAGTGTGAAGACACTGGACTTAATCCTCAGTACCACAAACAAAATTTTGTCATTGAAAGTCTCACATTACATGCAAAATAAATATGAAAATAAACCCCTTAATATTAGTATCTGTCTTTAAAGTTATTAATTCTGCTGCTCCTGTAGCATCTGCAGCACTGCTCACATCCTACCACGTCTGTTCCTTCGTGTAAGTCTGTTTTTCTTGTTAAAGCAAGAATGTACACGCCTTGAGATGCATGAAATGTGGCCATTTGTTTCCCAGCAGAGCTCTGGCCACCTGTGCCAGCGCTTGGCTTGGTGGTGAGCTGGAGCAGAGCTGGGCTTCCTTGCTGTGCTGAGCCGGAGGATATCACACAGGTTGAGTAGTGGATTGTGAGGCGAGGGAGGCAGTGAGCAGATTTAATACCAGGTGGGTATCAGAGGGAAGGCACCAGGGTCCTGGCCACAGTATTTAATGTCAGTCTCATAAAAATATGTAGATAAGTGATTGGCAAATAGATGGGTAAATAGCTAGATTGATAGGTTGATAGACTGGAACGCTGGTTTTATACAGAATTAGTGGAATGCAGAAGACAGACCAGTGTGGACCAGGAATACCAGTGGCTTCCATCCAGTTGGTCACTGAGATGAGCAGCTCTGTGTCCTGGACAGTCATGCAATGTTTTTGGGCTCTGTTGTCTCCATTCGTAGTAGGAAATTTGTGTCAGATGCTGGGGATTGAAGGTTCTGTGCAAAGTGTATTTCACTTGTTATAATGTAAATTGTTGTGTTCATATAGCAGGGACAATGGTTGTCCAAATTTCACAGATGTGGAAACAGGAACAGGAAGTGTGAATGAGTTGTTGCAGGTCACACACATCACAAAGTGAGTCAGGATTTGAACTGGGACTGCTGACCCTGGAGCCCGTGCTCTAAAGTCAGACAGCAAGCAGTCTGGGGCGGGGACAGGTGGGTAGCATCAAGAAGATGCTTAAGACTTTGCTGTTGTTTTAAGAAGGTAAATTATATTTCTGCTGTCTTGTTTTTTTTTTTTTTGGTGGTACCAGGGGTCGAACTCACCACCTTGCGTTTGCCACGCAGGCACTTATGCCGCTGAGCTAAACCCCCGGCCCTCTGCTCTCATTTTTGATGTCTGCTTTGTTGAATATTTTAAAACATCCTTCTCCCCCACCCTCCACACTCCCAAGGAACATTTGCTCTCATTTTTATGAAAAAGGATGCATGGCTTTAAGTTTAGACACCGGTTCTCTTGATTAATGTTGTTATTGAATATATTTTTGGATTTGTTTTCCCAAAATTATAGAATCTGGGCATGATAATAAAATGTTTAGAAATTTTAATTGTTCAGCAAATTGAGCTCCTGGTACTTGTGGGGCTTAGTGCCGGTACAATCTTCTATAGCTCGCATAAAAAATTTAATTTGCATTTAAAAAGATGACTTTGAAAACCCTTGGGGAGACTCTCGCCTGTGAAAGTCTGTACTGTTGTCTAACAATATTCTGAAGATATGAAATGTCTCCTGAATCTTTGGAAATCAGTTGAAAGGAAGAAAGGAAATGCATCTTTTCCATGAGCTGGCACCAGGTTCCTTGCAGCATGTGCATTGAGTGATTCTGAATGCTTTGCTCTTTGTGGCTCTGCCAGGCAGATGGCTGTCAACAGAAGCCTTAATGAGTTACAATGGCCTCACGGTGCTGGGGTGAAGTGAGGGTCATGGTGCAAGCTTGCCTGGGTCTCCACCCTCTTTGCATTGTTTAACCTCTCCATGCCTCAGTTTCTTCTTCTGTCAGGTGGGGAATAATAGTGATCTATGGAGTAGAGAGTGGAGTTGTTATTCATAGTGCAGGAGTAAATGTGCTTATATGTAAGTTTAACAAACACAACTTTTTAAAAAAAACTGGAAGGAAGGAGGAAAGGGATGAGTCAGTTTACAGTAATAGATAGTCCTCAAAGATTTGAATGATATCAACCCACTGCATTTCTGGCAGATCTGTCATCTTGAAAGCATTTGCACATACACACTGTTCCTAAGAGCCGTTCTGTGGAGAGGTAGGAGCGTTACTATTATTTCCACTTGATAAATTAGTAGAGAAAGATCAGAAAGACAGAGTAAATGATTTAGCTAAGCCTAGGAGGCTAACTAGTGAGTGCTTCTTTTGATTTTTAAATATTTCGCTGATGTCAGCCACCTCAGCTAATTGTGTCAGCATTGCAGGCCTTCTATAGAAGGCATGCTAACACCTTTGTCAGCTGTGTCCTCGAGGCCCAGCCGCGGTCTGTCCATATCTGACTGTTGTTTTCTTTAGGGGAATTGAGTTTTAATTAAGTCTCATTCTCTGTTTATTGTCGTTCTTGTCATTGGTGTTGAGAGTCATAATAATGTATTTTAAACAGTCTGGAGTGATGCTTTATTCCTGATTGTTTTAACAAGGACTGGCTTCTTCTACTGAATTGCATCTCTTTAGAGGAGGAGCTGAAATCTTTAAACTTGATCTGATTTGCGTATGGTGCCTCTGCAGTGCTCCTGATTTTGAGAGAACTTAGGAAGAAGGTTCCCTTACAAGCCTGACAAGATGCTGAGCCTGGTCCAGAAGTCCTGCATGCTCCAGGGATGTCTGTCTTAGCCAGCTGCTCAGGAGCCTCGGGCTTGGCAGTTCCCAGCAAGGGTCACTGAAGTTGTCCCTTCTGAAAAAAAAAAAAATAAGAACTTGTCCCAGACTTAGCATCTGACACACATCTGTCTCAGGAGCCTGAAGATGTCAAGTCAGGTAAGTCCTGTGGCCTTTTGGACCCTATTTCATGGATCCTTAGCAGGCTAAGCAACCCTTACACTTTCTAGAGTAGACGGGGCCTTTATCCCTCAGATTTGAGGGCTCTGACTACAGAAATCTAGACACTGTCCAGCACTGGGCCTTAGCAGGACAAGTTACTGGTGTAAGACACCATTGGTAAAGGCAGTCACACCAAATTTCTCTGAGTTGTAGCCGGAGAAACCAAGAAGCTTGGTCATATCTCTGGTTAAATGTGCTGTGACCTGTGGCACAGGTTTAAGGTTGCAGCTCTTGCATTGCTGGGGAAATCATCACAGTGGACAGAGCATTGAACTAATAGTGGTTTCCTAGGGCTGATCCTTGCACAGGAAGACATTTTTACTCATCCACAGCAAAAGGAGAAGAAAAGAACGGCGATAATTTCTTGAAACCAGATATATTCAATAGGTCCAATGTTCTGAGATTTTTTTTTAAAAGTATTTGATTTTAACCTAAATCATTTCTCTGTTTTTTTGCAAGGGAAAGAAAAGGGGCAGTTAGGCAAGTGTGTGAAATCTAGAAATTTAGACTCTGTTTCTTCAGTTTGACTGGGATCTATTCAATTCAAGAATTTTTCAAATGTTTGAATGTCAAGTGTAAATCTGACCATAATCTTAGGTTCTTGATACATTTCATGGCTGTCACTTTACATGTTTTCATGTTTGTTTTTGTAATGTGATAAATATCCTGAGTCCTCACCCCATATAAAAGGTAGAGAAGTGGCAGTCATTTATCTCTGTCTGTGTCCCTCCCTTGCTCCTCCACCCTCTCTGGTTCTCAGATGGCTAGCTGTCTAATTCTGAGTTTGTCTTGGCCAGTCATCCCTTTATTATGGCTAGCCATTTGCTGTCCATAAATGTTGAAATGAATAACTAAATTGATACACACGTATCAGAAGAGCATTTGTTCTTCTGTTAAGCTCAACTCTTTTTTTCATTTTCTCATTGGTCCTAATTCTTGCTTGTTACTATCCTTAGCATCCCATGTGCTCCTGAGGACACAGAGGGTGTCTTGTTCATACTTGATTCCGCACAGGACCCACCAGGAAGCAGAGCTCAGTGCTGCCTGAGTTAAAGTCTTTCTCCTTCACTTCATCATCTTTCGCAGACTGAATATCCCCAGTTCTTCTGACCAGTCTTTGTGTGAGATGTCTCTGGATCCTTTATCATTCCAGGTCTCCTCTTAACTCACTCTCGGTAGTACATTTTTGAGCCAGGCCTGCAGTCAGCAGTAGTACTGCAGTTGTGTAAACCTAGGGAGCCAATGACTGTGGTCCTGTCTTGACCTCCACTCTCAGTTTAAGAAGCCCAGGAATGACCAGATGGTTTGCTACTGTCCTAATAGACGGGCCTGAAAATACTGGAGCAAGAAGTTTAGACATACGTGCTATAGGGAAGATTTCAATCATTGGGATTGAAATTTTAATAAATAACTCCCTAATTATGTCTTGGTTTTTAAATCATTAAAAAAATGGCATTTTTAGTTTTTCGCATATGTTCTTTTTCACATATGTTCTTAAAATGAGGCTTTATCCTTCACAATTGAACATACACTCTGCCAGCCTGATGCCAGTGTTTAATGGAAACAAAAAGAAACCAAAGTGTATGTAACATTTTCATCTTTTCTTCACTCAGATTAAGCACACATTATCTTACACTTATTAATCTTAGCACCTTCATTTCTCCATTCTTCACAAATTTAATAGAGTGAAAGCAAAATACATTTTCACAGAGGTTCTAAAATTCTGATTAAGCCACTGAACCCCTTTTCCTCAAAGCAGGGTGGCATGCAGCAGAGTAGGAAGTTTGCCGTTTGCCCTGTGCCCTGGCCCAGGTCCCTGGGAGCTCAGGTACCCCAAACAATCCTGAGATGGTGGCCCAGAAGAGTGAGGTGATTTCACAAGGCCTGCCGGGTTGGGGCTTCCTGGGTCTTCCTCATCAGACACAGCAGAAGTCCACAGGTTACCAGGGAGAGGGGCGGGGAAGTAGGATTGTCCTGCAGTTGAACATTACCTGTGCAGGTTTGTTTAACAGATCCATCAGTCTTTAATCCATTGTAAAACCTGCCCTTCCTGTCCTTTCTCCCCATGTGAACTACTGGTAGATCAGGATCTGGTTTGGACTTTGCTTTTTTTAAAAACCAATGTTGAAGATTTTAAGAAATAAAGGCTCCTTGTACGTTTAAGCCTCATGCCTTGCTCATCAATATCTCCTTGCCACTGACCTTATTAATTTTCCATCTTGATTTTCAGATGAGGTTCTTAAATGTAATTACTGCAAATTAGCATCTGGTGACTTGGAGGACTGCGGTCTCATTCCAACACAGTGATGTCATGTTGCTACCGCTGGAGAGACACTGTTGATTTATGAAGGGCAGACAAGGGACAGGAGAGAAAGACTAACTTTGTGAACTAGCCTGAATAATGTCTGCATGTCATTTCCTCATACAGCTGTGACTGGTGCCATGGAGGGTATGGTGCCCTCTTTTTTGGAAGACAGGGCCGGGAGCATGCTTGGAGGATGTGTCTTGATGAGGCAGAGGAAGCCTCCCTAGATAGCAAGATAGGTCTGTGGGCCACTAATGCAGGGCTGGACAGGGGAACACAGCAGGGTTCTTTCATGATCCCATCCTGCCTGTTCCTGTTTCTGTTTTCAGCACTGGGAAGTTATTTTTAGTCCCTTGTTGGCCTGTTTGTGATTTTAAGTAATACACGAAGACTTTATTTCTTGTTAAATCGACTTTCACCAGTGTCTGAGTTCTCTTTGTCCTCTTCCCCGCCCTGCTCCTGCTTCACCACGGCATCGGCATCCAGGCTGGGAACACCCAAGATCTTTCTGGTAACCCTGCTGACTTTCTACTGGGGTGCTATCACTTTGATTCCTTAAGTTAAAAAAATCAGTGAATGTCAGTGATGATGAGCCCTGACAGAAAAGTGCCTTCATTTCTGTGGCTAGATTTTTCTTGATTAGTACAAAAGATACTCCAACAGTAGCTTAAAAACACTACCATATATTTAGGTTCATGTTTGAATCATAATTTCTGTGTTTTGCTTTTCCTTGGCACTGTGAATGTCTTTTTGTTGTTTAGGAAAAGACAGCTTTCTTCATGCTCTCAGTGTTTATACCATATATTGCAGAACACCTTCCCTTGCCTTTGCAAGTACTTTTTCTTTCTCTTGTCTGTGCTGGCCCTCATCTTATTCTATATCTTTTGAGACAAGGTCTCACTGCATTGTCCAGGCTGGCCTCTACTTCCTGGGCTGCAGAATCTTTCTCCCTCAGCTTCCTGAGTGCTGGGACCAAGGCAGCCCCACCTTGCTCTCCTCGCATTTCAAGTTGCTGCTTCTCTGGCTGTGAAATCAGTGGTCCTCTGAGGCCTTTCCTTCATCACCCTCTTTACCTAGGCCAACTCTGTCTAGGTTCTGTGTGCTCCTTCTTGGGGGTTCTTCTAGTTTCGCTAGAGTACATTCTTAGTATCTTCAAGAAATAGAGGTGTAGGCAGCAGACTTGCTAGAAATCACTCCATGGGTCTGTTTCTGGGCTGAAGATCAGTTACCCTGAGAACCTAGAACACATTGTCCTAGAAATTTCCAGAATCACAGCTCCTGGAATACAGAGCCTGGTGATGGACTGCTCCTTCCTTTCTCTTTGTAGTTAGTCATTGCCATCATCATCATCATCATCATCATCATTGTCATCATCATGTTTGGTTATCATTTCTCACTGGAAATGGAACTCTTAGGTACCTGGTTGGACTCCCACTTTGTGGTGTGAGTGGGTGTTCCTGTCCCCTGAGAAGGAAGTCCCCTGGGGTCTTCTGTGTGTGACCTGGCAGGCTTGGTTTTTGGGTGGAAGGAGCCCCCTGCCCCAGGCAGAATGGGGATGACCTCATGTTACTAATTAGAAGTCATAGCTGGTGCTGGGGGCTTTGTGCTGTGTGAAGAGGAGAGGAGAGGGGAGGAAGGGGCAGGGAGGGGAAATGAGGAGAAGGGAGGGGAGGAGATGAGCTCCCTATCCAGGCTCCCTAGAACTGCCTGGTTTTAATTGGGTGCTAACATTCCTCTTCCCTACGGCCCCCTGGTGCTTAGTTCAAAAGAACTTTCTCTGCTGCTTTTTCACCCAGCAGCAAGATCTGCATGCCTCTGTCACCTGAGGATGTTTTGGACTCATCTTCTGCTTTTGGCCTTTCTTCTTCGCTCTGCTGCAGTTAAGTTCTTTACTGTCTCAGTCTTTGTGCCTCTTTTTCAGTGAGTTTGGGTTGGTTGAGCAGTAAACTGGTGAGTTTGTCACCATTTTGAACCAGAAGCCAAAGGAATATTTTGTTTGCTTCTTAGGAAAGGTTTATTGAGGTATATCTGACTTACACAAAGCTGTAGGTATTGAATAAATACAGCTTAATATATTGGACCTGTGAATCCTTCAAGCCATTGTCAAAGTGTCAGTGCCTTACACTTGGCATTACTTCTGAAAATTGTCTTCCATTCCTTTGTTTTGTTTTGATTGTGTGTGTGTAAGAGCACTTAATGTGAGACCTCCTTTCTTAGCAAATTTTTAGATGTGCAAGGCTATGTTGCTAATCATAGGCCATGTGCTGTACCACAGATCTCCAGATTTCACAAATTTTGCACAACTGAAACTATATGCTTTGACCAACACCTCCCCTTTTCTGTCTCCCCGCCCCTGGCCACCACCAATCTCTGTTTCTGTGAGCTCGCCATGTATGTAATATTTTGCCTCGACGTGAGTCATGCCTATTTGTCTGTCTGACTTATTTCGCTTGGCATACCGGCTGACCCTATGTTTGCAAAAAGCAGAATATTCTTCTTTCCCAAGACTAAGTAATATCCCATGGTAAGTGGCCACCACAAGGTATTTATCCACTGTCTAGCAGAGGACACACGGGAATACTTTTGTGGTTTTCATTGTGAGTGGCCATGACCACTGTTACTGTGCTGATGGTCAGGGTAAGCTTGGGGGTCACAGGTCACTTACCAGCCGGTGTGAGCAGCATCAGGAGTTGCTGGCTGCGGGAGGGTGTCCTTTTGGGAGGACTCTCTGGGATTCGAGCACACTGATAGCTATTTGCTTTCTGTGGGACCTTCTGGGTCCCATTGGGAGGGCCAGTAGTTATGTGCTCAGCCTTTTTTAGTCTAGGAGCTCTACTTGGCACAGGAGTGGGGGGTGCCAGAGCTTTCCCTGTCAGGCATCCTGTGTGTGAGACTTAGCCCACACACGCTGAGTGACTCTCCAGACTTGCTACTGCTCCTAGTGAGCAGAACTAGGCGAAGCAGGGTCCACATTGTTACAAACACATCTTCTCTGTGCAGGTGAAACTCAGGGAGAGCCACATGCCCGAAGCTGTCTTGGGGCAGGAGGAATCAAGCAGGAGGAGAGAGTGTACTCTACTTTGCATGATCACAGACACCTGTCCTTCTTGTGATGGCTCCAGTGGCATCATGCCTCACAGTGACCTGACATTGACATTTGCCTATCACCATGGCCTGTCTCCTGGAAGGACTCAGGTCTTGGAGAAAAATTAATTTTAATTGATTTTCATCATTTAAAACATGAGAATATGCTCTGCATTATGCTCTGAAGGCAGCGAGGGACATTGGTGTGTCCTGTGGCCTTGAGTGGCCCACCAGGGAGAGAAGGGGTCACAGAGTGAGGAGGGAGGCCATGCTCTGGGAGTGTTCACTGTGGGGTAGCCCTGTGGGAGGGACCTCAAATGTGCTTTTTCTCTCTGTGTCTCTCTCATTTTCTGTCTCTGTGGTGGGCCTGGGAGCTCCTGTACACAGGGCACAGAGGCAAAGTCCACCATGGAGTTTGGAGACAGAGCAGCGTTGTCCTATCTGGGAAGGAATAGAGTGAGCAGCAGACAGGCACGATGGTCACTGTGATCTGACTCAGAGGCGGAAGTTGTGGCAAGCAGCACCTGTAGCTAGGCAGATCCCCAAGTCACTATTGCCAGTAGGTGGCTACAGGACAGTGTTCCCCATCTGAAATGTGGAGTAGACTGACCTCATTGAGTTTCTGGGACTATTGAGGTCTCCAGCTCTGGACTGTCAGCACCAGCTTTGGAGCTGGTGCTGAGGACCAAGTGCTGACAGAGACCCCACTGGCATTCAGGCAGCTTTGGTGGCCTGGAAGATGTCCTCTTAAGCTCCAAAACTTACAGCAGTGTGTGATGGGATGGGCCTAAGCTACCTCATGTACTTCCTTTTGTCCTGAGCAGAAAATAAGCAATGTAATCATTTATTAATGACTCTGAGTCATCATTATGGAAATTGAACATTGCACTATGCAGTTTTTGATTGACGGATTTAAGGCTTGTCTAGAATAAAGTATAAAACATAAAAAGGATACATTGCAATAAAGGGAAGATAAAAGCAAGGCTGGAAACAGTGGAGCCACAAGTAGGTTTGAGCTTGCCGCCCCTCTGGGCTTTAGTGTCTGCTTGTAGATGGGCAGGCCCCGAGGTCTGTGGGTGGCCCCACACTTGTGCCCTGCAGGACTTTCTTCCCTGTCCTCTGTGTTCTTCTTAATCTTAGTCTTATCTGAGATGGAGTTTTCTACTCCTGGTCCTTTTCTGGAATTCTTATTTGTGCTTTGGTTTCCTTTGGCAAGAATAAAATAACATTCTTCTACTTTGCTTTTATTACAAGTTTCATCCTAGGCCTTTTAAATCCTGCACCGACTAGTATTTCCGTGTTATATTAGTTGTTATTATGTTCTGATACTCTGCCTTCCTGCGGAATCACCAGAGTTAAACCAGCAGAGAATGGCAGGAAAAAATACAGAGGCATAGAGGGGTGTGCATGCCTGACCAGTGAGACCTAGTTTGGTGCTGTTTCACATACTGGTGCGAGTATCTGTGGATATCAGGCTCCAGTCTGAGGAGAGAAACAAAATTGAATACAACCGAGCTCACCCTAACAACCCATAAAACAGAACATTTCCTCTGCGGTGCCTGAGCACGTAACAGGTCTTGGCATGGGGTTGTCTAAGGCTGCTGCTTCCTTCGTGTTCTCTGAGTGTCTGTGCCTCCACAGACATGGGGTGTTAGGGATTCCTGTTGCATGGGCTTAGCAGGTGTGGCTCTGTGTGTCCTGTAGCTGTGAGCTTTACCTTCTAGCTTAATATTCTTACAGTTCTGGTTATTTGACAGTCAAGATGTTGGTTATCATATTACAGTGTCTCTCAATACCTGATGTTCTCATCAGTATTTTTCAAATAGATGACTATTGCAGTCTTTATTTTTTCTTGATGCAAGATTAGTTTAGAAAAGGTTTTTCTTTAGTGTGTATTTCTTTTTCTAAAAATGTCAGGCATTTTCTCTTGTCCTTTGGCTAATTGCTTCTTTTTCTCTTGTTCTTATCATTTTCTTATAATTCTTATGTTTTTAGTATTTACATTGTGGATGTATCATATTTTTCTTATCATTTGCATTGTGGCCAAAGAAAATGTGACCACTTCTGTTTACTTTGGTTCCTTTCTGTGGTGCTGGAGGTGGAACTCGGGGCCTCACACATGAGGCAGGCACTCACCATTGAACTATAACTCCAGCCCTACTCTCATTCTTAAGATTGGTCCCTTCTAAAACTTCATAGATTCTGTTCACATGTCTGGTAATTTTCCGGTGGTTATAACTGTCCCTTTGATATGTCTGCATTCACCTGGTACGGAAAGTTGAACTAAGTTCTGTCAGAGGTCATATGTAGCCCCATTCCAATCTTGTAGACTAAGGCAGAGGGAGAAATGTTTAATTTAAAATGCAAAAACAAAATGTGATGAACTTGCTGGAAAGTATTCTACCAGAATCTACAGCCATACCACCCTGAATGCCCGATCTTGTATGAAAAGACTCTACTGAGTCTGATGAGTCTTCTTGCTGAGAACTGGCCTCCATGCCTCTCCCAGGTCCTCAAACAACTCCACTTGTGAGCGGCCTAGACCTGGTTGTGTGGCTCAGTAGGTGGAGGTTTTAAGCAGAGGCAGCTGGCCAGTGGTGGACATGGCATCGTAGCTTGTTAGTGGAGAAATTTAAGGTGAAGAAGTCAAATTGTCCCTAAGAGCTGGGGCTGTGAAACTCCGGCTGGCAGGGAGACTCTGTGAGACTCTGGCTGTAGCCTTGGAGGCTGAGCCTTAGGGGACAGTGATGGTAACTCCACCTGGGAGGACCCAGAGGAGACAGATCCAGACCTTAATCCATGCACCTCAGCTGGCAGAAAGAAATCTGGACCTTACCTTGGTGCTGGTGCCCCTCCGGTGCCAACAGGAGCATTTGTGGCAGGACGGGGGGGTCTGTGGGCCCAGGATCTTGAGCTCACTTTGTTGAGTCATCCACGTCAGTGGACCCAGGTGAACAGTGAAATGTTAGGCCTCCCGGCCTAGGAGAATAAGCCATAATCAAATGAATTTCCCCAAACCACAGATTCTCCAAAGCCCATCCTAAGATTTAATGAGGCACGTGAGAGTCAGCCATGTAAAGCAAGTTGGCAAGACTGTAAACATGGGTGTTCTTGGGTTAGGGTACAAATAGTGAACGTGATCAGCTCATTAGAGCAGCACAGCAGCCACATCTGCTCACTTGGGGTCCAGCCCCAGCCTGCTTAGAGAGGACTTTATAACCGTTTGAGTTGAGGAATCGGCGCTTCCTCCTCTGTCTGTGACTCTTGAAACCCAGGTAGCAGATATTTGTGACCAGGAAGAGGGAAGAAAGCTCAGTTGGGGAATTTATCATGTAATATGTGATTTAAGTATTCATTTGTGAATATTCTTGGTCACACATTTTGCTTCATGCCAAAGAGGTATTAAATATGAAATCATAATAAGCATCTTAATATTTTCCTGCTCATTTTGGCTGTATTGGTTCCACATTCTTTTTCCATCTGAGGAATTCTACTATGTTGTAACAGAAGGTGCAAATGTGTTCCTTCTGCAGCATAAAAATGCATACAAATAAGACTTTGTTATGGGAAGCATTTGAGCATACTTTTTACAAGGTTTTATATCATTGTACTTTCTTTCAGGTTAGTGAATGAAACACTTTCCCTTTCCAAACTGCAGTGCTCTGGTGCTCAAATATCATGGTAAACTGTCAAGAGTCCCCCATTAGAAATGACAGTGGGGGAACATTTCAGGGCTGGGGAAAGGAATTTGAATGTTAAACTTGTGAAAAGTATTGATTGGCATCTTGGGTGGAATTTCAGAGACCAGGATGGTGTGAGGTCCAGTGGATTTAGAAAGAGGAGAGAAACCAGCCAGGGAAGCTCTTGCGGGATGAACTGAATTCCATTACAAGCTGAGATGAGAAGGAATCAAGGCGGGCACCACCCAGGAGCAGATAAACAGGAGGTATACATAAGCGATGCTGGGGAAACAGGGTAACCAGGTAGCCAGGAATTCGTGTCTGATCCACATGCTTCTTTCTTCTCCTTCCCTTTGTTTCAACTTCTTAATCGCAGCATCTGGAGACAGCCCATGGGTCTTGATGTCTCCTATCCCTGTAGCCCATAGGTCCACATCTGGTGACCTGGCCTGCTCCGTCTTTCCTGAGCTCCTGCTCAGGAGCAGGTGGGGAGGTTGATCCCTTCCACCAGGGTGCTTAGCATGTGGACAGATGCTTCTGGATGTGGTGGTGGTGTGAAGTTTTATCAATGACAAAACCATTTCATTTCACAGAGGAAGACTGGTCTGCAGCTGCAGCTGCCCACAGCATGATGGCATGCACCTTGTAATGTCACCCTTTCTGGAAGGACTGTGAGTAGGAGATGCACTGTATTTTATGTCCTGCCTAAGAAAAGCCATTGCCACAAGACAGTTTGTCTCAGGCCAACAGTGCAACTGAAGCATAGGTTTGTGGGATAGAAATCATGTGGATTTCTTACTTCCAAGCAAAGAATTTTACATGCTGTGTTGCCTGTAGGTGTGGCCGAATCTGCTGTTTATGCTGCCATGTCCTCTCTGGAGTAAATTGCTTTTACTCCCAAGCCTGTGTTATGAAGATATCTAACTGGTTACACGGAGTGGATGGAATGGGATGTGGTTAGCTGGGTATTTTGAATTATTAATGTCTTGGTACACGCTGTGCTTAGTAGCCAGTAACGGCTTCCTGTTTCTGATAAGGATGTAGGATTTGCTTCATTAAGTTTATACAGTGTCTGGTACTTTAATTCAAATATAACTTTGAGGCGACCTCCAGCCTTATTTTAGGCTTGAAGGAGGATATGGAAGCTTCTGCGTCTTCAGCCCTGAGTCTCTCATCCTCGTAGAGATGGAATGTGGTACATGTGGTGCCAAGCAGCTCCAGGGTGGCATGTGGGCACATGGGCAGTTCTGCATCAGCTGCCTGGAGTGTTCAGATGTAGACGCTGGAGATCTGTTGCTATTATAGTCCCATGACAGATGTGCTGGAAGAGGAGCGCCAGTCCAGGAGCCCATGCACTGCACAGCTGGTTTGAGCATTCACTTGCCAGAGAAGAGGACACGGGACTGGGCTGAAGCTTCTCAGGGAGGGGCTCTGCTTTGTTGTGCTTCCGGAAGTTCAGGTGGGGTGGAGAGGACGGTGAAAGGGTCTTCATGGTGAGGATAACAGTGTTAGGATTTTTTTAAAAAAGAGTTGCTTTAAGATCCCAGCCTTGTTATCATCGCCTTTCTGCCTAAATCCACTGCCTTCCCACTGAGATGTACCATGAGAGACTGTTTCTTTAGTAAAGGAACTCAATGTTAACTGTGCACATGATTTGTTTTGTTTTGTTTGTTTGTTTGTTTTTTGGTACTGGGGATTGAACTCAGGACCTCGTGCTTGCCAGGAAGGTGCTTATGCCACTGAGCTAAAACCCCGGCCCTCCCTTGTTTTTGTTTTTTTTGAGTCAGCAGTTCGGGCTGGCCTTGAGCTCATTTTATAACTCGGGCTGATCTCAAACTCAAAATGCTCCTTTTACCTCAGCCTCCCAAGTGCTGGGGTTACAGGTGTGTGCCCATGCACATGTTTTTAATAATGCTTTTCTAGGGTTGGGGATTTAGCTCAGCGGCATAAGGGCCCGTCTTGCAAGCGTGTGGTCGTGAGTTCAGTCCCTGGTACAGATTTTTAAAAAAAGAAAAAAAAATCCCTTTCCTTTGTGTCCCTCCTCTCGGCCTTCCTCTTCCTGTCCCTTTCCTTTCCAGTGATGCCCAGTCTGGCCTTGAGTTTGCAGTCCTCCCCGAGTGTCCAGGCCACAGGCTTGTGCTGTCACACGTGCTATATGATCTGTTTTCTTTGTTAGTGGGTAAATTTTAATGCCCTTGGGTTTTGGTGAATTTACAGCAAAAGTCAAACATTGCTGTATATTCCAATTATGTTACTATTTCCTATTTTTACCTTTGTAGTAAAAGTCTCATTTAACATTCTGGACAACTTTTTTGTGGGTTTTTTTTTTTTTTTTTTGTACTATTTAACAAGGAAATGAGCAGGGCTTGCCTGGTGAGTACAAGGTCGTGAGTTCTATTCCTGGTACAAAAAGAGGAAATAAATCACGTAACTCACATCAGAGAGCGATGTTCATGTTTTCTTTTTAAAATTTTTTGGTTGTGGTAAGGTATGATGTGAGACTCACCATTGTAACCTTTTCTAAGTGAGCTCCTTGCTGTGTTCCTGTCCTGGCTGTCCTCCTCCCAGGACTTGGCTGCCTTCCCCGCCGAGACTCCAGATCAGGGGTGCTGTGTTCGCTGTTAGAGCTCCCTGTGTCTGCAGCCTGACTCAGGAGCTCTGGCCATCAGTTGGTCAGATTTCTGTCACGTTGGGACCGAAGTGGTGTCCTGAGCGGCCCACCCCAGCTTTGGTAAGGTGGACCCGCCTTTATACACCTGGAACCAAAAACCCAGAGCAAGGCTGGAAAACACGCCCCAAACTTATCAGTGGTAGGGGTGTCCATTACAGTCTTCCAGCTTGGTTGTACCCCACAGCACTGATGACCGTCCACACTTGCTGGTTCTGGTTCTGACCTGCTTAAGGGAGCTGTCATGCTAATCACACTCTGAGTTAAGCCAGTTACCACAGCCAGAGTCTAGGTCCCCTCATCTGTAAAGTAAAGCAGTATGTCATGAGGTCTCAGAGGCTGTCCTGTGGTCTGACAGTCCCACACTTGATGCTGTGAACTGTCTCTGCTTTTGAGGAGGATGAAGGACATGGGAGGTTCTGAAAGCAGAATGAAGCATAGGGAACATGGGAGAAAAGAACACAGGACTGGCACATGGAAAGAATCCATCCAGAACAGAGCCAGAACCAAGTTGGAGAGGCGCCCACAGCTTCGTCCCTGGAGCTGCCCCCCACCCCCGGAGGGTGAGGCTTCCCTGCGATGCTGGAATGTTAGAAGGGGATGCATGGCAGATACTCAGGATTAGGGCCAGCCTGCCCAGCCCGGGGTCCCACTCTGTGCCTCCCTCGGCTCTTGCTGCAGCTACATGTGAGGAATCGGCGCAGAGGGGTCACGCCATGTACAGGGTGGAGCCAGTGCCGCCTGGAGATGCCCCTGCTCTGCAGATGCCCACCCTGCCCCACATGTCTGGGAGCAACCACCACATGGCCCAAAGTGGTGGCAAAGCCCGGGGTTTGCCCTGCTTCAGGAGAAAGTGATAGGGGCCTCGCTAGGTCACAGGGCCAGGCTGGCATGGAGACGCAGCCTTGTTCTTTCTCTCACGTTCTCCCATCCTTCCTGGTGGTGCCTTTCCCAGAGCCAGAAACAGAGGGTGTGGACATGCTGGGGAGGCCACGACTGGACCTGGCTGGACCTATCTTCTGGCCAGGACATCTGGGACTCATGCTGGATTTTTGAAGTTTGTTTTTCCACCATAGAGATTTTTTGTAATCTGTACTTTAGTTTTAGCTGCATCTCTTGTAGATGGAATCACAGAGATTTTTGAGAGTCCACTTTAGTTAAGTATTTGTCTTTAACTGTGTGTACTGTAACTAGAAGTAACTTTCAGTAAGGCTGTTTTTGTCCGGTGCCTGTGTGGTGGCTTGATGTGAGCCCACCACTATACTCCGAGGCTCTGCAGGGCTGGTGGTCTGCACAGCACTCAGGTCCTTGTGCAGCTGTCTGGGGCAGGCAGCATTTTCTGACTTTTCCAACACAACTGGCCAGTTACAGAATGCCAAGATCTCAATTATGATTAGGACAGTTTCATGCACAATTGTACTCAGATAAGTTCAACTAAATTTTCTATTTCCATTGTAACATGTCTGAAGATAGTTGGTTTTATATTCTGTAGAACTGCAGCTTTTCCCTTGAAAGATGATTTTTTTTTAATTAAAATGAAGTCATCATGCTGGTCTCACTTATTTTTTGCCTCCATACAGAAAGGTAGAGTTGAAGGAGTGGGGAACACACTTGACTGTCAGGAAGAGTTGAGTTGTTTGAGGGTAGGTTTTGACCTCACACAGAGCTGTTCCTCAAGCGACCACAGAAGAGGAAACTGCAGACATCTGCGCCAGAAGGGTGCATTGTGAACAAGGGGAGATATGGGTGTCTTGAAATAACGCTGATTCAGAGAGAACACCTGGGTGAGCATGTGTTTTCTGGCCCTGAGCTTCCTGGAGGTCAGTTTCCTCACACGCATCTTCATCCTGTGTCTTACGTCGTCATCCTCTTTCATGGCACCTGGTCCATGTCACTTATCCCAGTGGCTCTGCTGTCAGCCATCCAGGGAGGTTTACACGTCCTTGAGTTCTGCCGACTGCAGATCAAGAGATATCTGAGGAAAAACTTACAGAAAATTCAAAAGGCAAGATGAATTCGCTGTGTGCTGAGCACGGTGTACAGTTCATCCATCGGAGCAATGGTGGGTCAGCACCTCATGGGCCTGAGTCTTCCTAGCACCCACTTGAGGTCGCTGGGCTGAGTCTCCTTGAAGGACTGTGTAGTGAGGCCAGCTGTGGTTGCATCTTTGCTGAATGCATATGGACTTTTTTTCGTCCTCTAAACGGTGCCTTATAACAACTATAGGATATCCACTGCACACGAGGTAGCCTAGTAATCGAGGGGTGATTTAGAGGTTACGGGGGGCGGGGGGCGGGGGGCTACGTCCAGTGCTGAAACCTTTCATATCAGGGCCTTGAGCACCCCTGGGGTCTGGAGCCAGTCTCCATGTACACTGGGAGGGCTGGAGCCCAGCTCCTCGCCTGGATGGTGGTGGGTACCCCGGCTGTTTCCTCTGCCTTGGTCCCGCTCTCTACACAGGCAGTGGTAGAGTGGCGTATTCTTGGGAGCTGGTTGGGCAGCACAGATATCAAATAATTCTGGGAAGATTTTTCTTCCTAACTAGACCTGAGCGGTTGACTTTTATTTGCCCAAGATTCCACTGCTCCTGAAACAGTATCATTTGCTTAGGTCCTAGAAAAACAAAACTCCACACCAGCCATGACCTCCTTCTGACTTTCTGAGGTGCTGGGTTTTCCAAAAACTTCCCTGTAGGAGGGTCTCTGAGCTGCTCTTACCCAGCCCTTTCTACTGTATATGGTGAGGGTCGTGGGAGCAGCGCTGAGTGTTCCCCACAAAATGGCCCAGCCATTGGCTCCGTCCTTGGGATCACATGCAGGTCTGCCACACTGCCTCACTCTCACTGTGTCTGGTCCGCGTGTGGTTGCCCTCCCTCCCCTGCAGCCCTCACCACTTGTAGTGTTCTAACGCCTCTCGCTTTGACTTATGCTTCTCTCTCTGCCTTCTACAAAAGCTTCTTCCTGCCTCGTCCTCATTCATCCTCACATCCATCCGTACTTTGAAAATCTTACTATGTTGTTTATTTTGCCTCATTTGCACCTGGTTTTAGTGTTGTTTTTTTTGGTTTGGATCTCAGTTTCACATTTATTTCCCTGAAGAGGTATAGCCCGAGAGTGTATGCCTACCACGTGTTACTCAGAATTCCTGGGAGTGATTGAGGCAGATTTTCCACTTTATTATTACCTTGTTTGTTAAATGTCCCTTTTAACCACATCAGTTAAAAATTTAGAAAAGAAAAGGTTAGGGTATGGTTAGGGATAGGCATCTTGAGACCATAATACTAAGTAACACAGAGGCTAAATATCACATGGTTTCTCTTATAGGAGAAGCTCAAAGTATAAATAATTTAAAAAGCAAAGTAAAAGATGATGGCATGCAGGGAAGGAGGACTTTTGGAGGGGGTACCCGGATGAAGGGAAGGGAAAGAGGGGAGGGGAAGTAGAAACGACCAAGTGTGCATGCGCCCATTCCCCGTGATCATCGTATTCGTTGTGTATGACAAACTTGTACTAATAAAAAATAAATAAAAAGTGAGATAGAAAAGTACGTTGAGAGAAAAAGGAACAGCTGTGCAGCCAGCATCACTAACTTTTAACACCTTTACTTTTCTCGAACAGTCCTAGTACTTAAAATGTCTCCTTTGCTTTTGCTGTTGAAACTAACACGAGGGGCCTGTCCATGAGTAGTCTAACTGAAAACTTCCCAAGAATATCTCCGTAAAGGAAAAATGAGCATGTTTTAGGTGACTGACGTGGGTTTTTTCCTCTTCCTTATAATTAAAATGTGAAGCACGTATTTGTTAAGCTTTAGCCCCGGGGAGTGTAAGTCTGGTTTGTCATTTATGTGCCTGAAGGCAGAGGGTCCCGGTGGCACATGTGTTTGTGGCAGTCCTGTTTGTGCACCTGCTTCCTCAGCAGTGCTGATGCTGTTGCTCTGAGCTTCGCTCTGCGCTGAAGAGGTTTTCTTTGTATCCGCAGACCTCATCCTTCAGTTAACATTCATGTTACCTTGTGTATTTATCTTCGGCCTGTGTCTGAAGATATTTCCCCGAGGAATTCTGGCTCTGAAATATTTAAAATGTTGACTTCAAAGCCAGTGGAGCTGTGTCAGACATACTTCTGAAGATAAATGGGAGAGCTCTCCACAAAGGATGAAGTTGGGGCCCATTAACTTAAACAGGATGCAATGCATCTCAGGCAGGCCGGGGGTAGACATGGTCAGAGAAAGCAGAAAGCCTTACGTTGAGACAAAAACAGGCAGTGATCATCACTGCAGTGGGACACTGTCCCTCTGGCACCTCTAGCCTCCCTCCTGCTGCCCAGAGGCTCGGTTCACCCTTGGCACCAGGGTTCCTGCAAGCAAGTGGTCAGGTGCCAAGTGGGAGCTGAGCCCCAACCTCCAAAAGGGCCCAGCACCCCAGGGAGCCTGCGATTGCTGAAGACTATTCTGTCTCAGGGTGCTGCTTGTTAGAGGGCATCATTCATTCCCAAAGGCTGAGAGGTTCCTCCTAGAAAAAACCAGGAGACTTAAATTTCTTATGCTGTGTTTTAAGAAACCTTTATACCATGACCAGCAGTCACATTTACATGTTTACTGAGTATTCCTGGGATCTTCACTGTTGTTACTTTGCAAGGAGAAGATTTTGCTGCTATCTGGAACCCCTGGAAGATATTAGACTTCAGGAGATTTTGTATCTGTTGGAATGATACCTGTGTATGAAATGTAGTTCTTACTTGTTTGGAAATAGCCTTTGGCTAGAATCACATTGCATCCAAAGCAAGCTAACTGCATTCCTGAGCTTGGTGTTACTACCTTCCCCAGAGGGAGAAGCAGCCTTTCCTAACCTCATTTAGAAATAGCCATTAGCTACAATCATGTTCTAGCCAAAGCAGGCTATGGAGGGAAAAACTTGAAGGCTCGAGCTAAGATGCGCAGTATCAGGAGTGAACAAATTTTAGAAACCCAAGCAACCCACTTATTCATGTAGCACACATTGCACCTCTGCAGTGTGTCTGCCACTGCCTCACTGTAGATGCTGGCACTGAAGGATTCCACGTAGAAGAAAACACAGAGAAGAGATTCCAGAGTGAGAATTGGAGTTTGAGGAATGTGCAACCAAAGTGGGGGAGAAGGAAACAGAAGTAGAGCACCAAATAGAGAAGCCTAGCCAGTGCGACCCTGGGGGATCAGAGGACATTTTTAGAATGACATGTCAATAATGGGTGCCGAAAGAGCAGAGCTGCATCACTCTTCCCTTCACCCCTTCAGAGGTAGGGAGCCTTCCCAGACCATGCAGCCCACAGCTGCCATGGACTTCCAGTTGCCATGGTGTGCACATGGTGTACCTCCCATGCCTATCCTTGAAGGTGCTTTTGGATCCTGATCGGAGCCTACCCTGCCCTTGGGGACCCCTGTGACCTCGGGTGAACTGCTGCCCTGACTCATTTCCTTCTTAGGTGTTCTCTTCTGCCTTTTCAAACTGCTGGTGCACAGAGCTTTCTGCGGGTATTGTGTGCATCCCTGACCTCTGTCCTAGTCCCTACCCAGGGCCTCATTTCCGCCACCCAGTCTGCACTGACCTTTACTCACATGCACAGTTCCTGATTCCATGCTGATCAGAACCTGGTGCTAGGTCCAGCAGCCTCAGTCCCTGCACCTGCTAAGATGGATCATTTGTCCTGACCTGGTACCGACATTCTGCGCCTCCCCCTGCTGTGTCTCCGTGCAGCACCGTTTGGGAGCTGCCCTGTGGATGTCTCGAGTCCCGAGACTGGATGGTCTGAACCCCTGTCAGGTCTATCAGAGAGCTGGTCCTCTAGGCTAAATGAAATTCAAGAGAAGGAAGGTCACTGTGCCTCATACCTGACGATCCCTGTCTTTACAGGGTCATGTGTTCTCTCCTAGGCCCTTTCCCCCCTGTGGGTTTTTTTAAAGGAACATAGTTGCTCCCTGTTTTGTGTGTTTGTCCATATAACTTACAAGACATATGTTAAACCACCTCATGCTTCCTTAGCAAGTTTCTTTTTAGCACGGAATCTGCCACAAGTGCTGACAGTTTTGTGATCTGTCTCCATAGCTGAAGGCTTTGGTGCACGTTTGAAAAATATTTCTTGTTGTGAAATAGAACAGCCTTTCATGTTAGTTCATTAAACGCTAGTGTCCAGGTCATGGTGCACCCTGACATGCCCTGTGCTGTGCGTCTTCCTAGACGTAACCCTCTCCTTCCTTTCCTTCAGTGGTTTCTCTCAATGGTTGATAGTTTCTCTCAGTGGTTGATGACCCAGTTTAATAACCCTGAAAAAGGTTCCATCTGGGTGTGTTTTTTTTTTTTTTTTTTGCAAATGGTGTTGTCTTAGTTACTTTTTTCTTATTGCTGAGATAAAATACCTGAAACCCAAAATTAAGGAAAGAAAGGTTTATTTGTCTCACCGTTTGTGGAGGCTTCAGTCCATAATCTACTAGCTCTAAGGCACATGGCAGAGGGGCAATCATTTATAGCTACATGGTGGCAGAGACAGCAAAAGCATCAAGAGCCAAAAGGAACAAAAGGGGAAAAAGGGAGGGGCAGGTCTCTTTCCCTCCCTTATATTGTATGCAGGCGACTCACCCCAGCGTGGGTGCAGTGCTCACACCCATAACCCCAGCATTGGACCATGGATCAACCACAAACCACATCTAGAAGCTGCCCCCATGACTGCATGAGACTTTGGGGGGATGTCTAGACACAAACCATGGCAGGTGTTGTGTAGCATGTACTCCCTTGTGCCCACCCCTTCTTGGTGGCTGGTAGTTGAGGGCCTCTAGTGTTGTGTGGGACTGTGCAGCGCAGGTGTACCACTCCGTGGCGGTGCACTGTAGGATTAGCCCCCCCCCATGTAGACACTCAGTCTTGTGTACTCTTTGCTGGATATAAGCGCTAGTTTCTGCATGGATAGACCTTGGAAGAATTGCCAGCTGCCTGGATGTGTATTAATGTAGTACCTTCAGTTTTTCCTAATATTACAAACACTGTTTCTCAATTGATTCTATCACCCCGCATTCCTGTCAGCAGGGAAGGTGCTTCTCTTGTTAGTGGCCTGGGCCAGCCACACCTGGCATTGCCTGACTTGGTGTCTGTCTATCTAGATGAGTGAGTAGAGTGTCACATTAGGGTTTTAATTTGCACTTTCTTTTTTACTATTGAATTTGTCTTGTTTCTCTCCCTCTCTCCCTTTCTCTTTTTCTCCCTCTCTCCCTTTCCCTTTAGATTTCTCTTTTGAAAACAGCTTTTTGTAAAATTCGTTTTTTCTCCGTCTGGCTATCTTGCTGTGGAGCCCTGGGGCTCTTTGTGTTTCTTGTTGGAGATGTGAGCCCTGTTGGGTATGTGGAAAGTAAATATCCATTCCCACAGGCTGGCTGCTCTTGTCCTGTGATTTGTCATGTAGAAGGCAGACTCGGGATTTTGAAATAATGTTTTGCTATAAAACGTGGGAGGGACACTTGCTCATCCCAGCAGCAGGTGACTCCGTGAAACTCTGTTCAGATTCATCCTCACATGGCTGGACAGATGCTACCTGCATCTGGAAGTCACTGACTTTGTTCTTGATTTAGGATTGTCTCATAATCTTCTGTTCGTCATCCATTAACTGTCTTCTGCTGTCATTTCCCTCTTCTGAGAGCTTTGATTTGTAATTAATGCCAGTGGTGGAAAGAACCCCCATCCAAAGGTGGAAACAGAGGCTTTCCTCCTTGATAACTCAACCCCATAGTCAGTACCCAGCAGCCCTCTTTTGGGGGACATGGGCTACTTTGAAAATCTGCTAACAGTGGAGAGGTATTTGGGAAGAGTGATCTCAAATACCTTTGCTTCTCCCCACAAAGTCTCTAAACTCCAAACCCTGCTGACCTGGTTGTGCCAGTCAGAAAGGAGGGGCGTGGATCCACTTCAGGAGTGAAGACCTCAAAATAACTTAACTTCAGCCAGCAGCCTGTCCTATGCCTGGGCTGCTGGACTTGAGAACAGTGCCTTTCCCGTTGCCCTTACCCCAGCTCACAGAAGGCATCTCGTGCCTTCAACTATGTGGTCTCCCTCTATGAGTCTGAGGCCCCGACTCTGTGGCCGACCCTTCCTACCTTGACCCTCATGATCAGCACTCTTGCAAACACTCTTCTTCCCGTAGAAAAACAACCAGGAAGGACACCTGCGTCCTGGAGTGCCGTGCACAGGCAAGTGGCACTGGCTGGCATCAGGATCTAGCTCTGGCCACAGGCAAACCCTTTTTTTTTAATTTGTTGCAATCTTTTGTGTCCTTCTTCCTGTAGGATCCTTGATACTCCCTTCACTAATCTTGCTTCCTTCACGTGCTCCTGTGATCTCTTCAACACTGAAAGACTGATCTTCCCCAGAGGGCCCCACGTCTTCTCCAGGACAGGCTCTAACTCTGGAACTTCCTGTTGGAGCTTTTCCGGCTGCACGCCATCTTGTCCTATCCTGTGCCTGGTGGTCCTGTGCCTGGTGGTCCTGGTGGTCCTGTGCCTGGTGGTCCTGGCCCCAGCGGCCATGCAGATGCCCCTGCCCTGTCCTGTGCCTGAGGCAGTGTCCCCTGCACAGTGTGCTTCTCTGACCTAGGGGCCTTGCTCTCATGACCTGTCTGCCCTTCACCCCTAGCCCAGATGCTGGCCCAGTGCAGCACCTGTCCACCCTTGCCAGCCAGAAATGGCCACTCACTCCCGGAGTTCCTTCCTGAGGCCCCTGTTTTCACAAGGGGAGGAAGAGAGACTGGAATTCTGCTACCCCTTGGCTGTGGGTCTGTAGTTTTTGCTACCGAAGTCTGTTATCAGGAAACACTTCCTATCTCCCTGGATTTCTCAGTGAATATTTTTCTGAAAAGTCAGGTCGTTGATCTTACCTTTACTAGATCACATCAAACCATTTTCCCACATGCTTGGACTGGTTTACACTCCTGCAATTGAGCAAAGTAAGAGTTCCAGTGCTCTACGTTCTGTGGTGTCTTTTTCATTTTTATTGTCTCTTAGGTGTAAAATATTTACTCCTGGCTTTAATGTTGAGTGCCCCATCTTTTATGTTTATACCAGGCATTTATGTTTCCTCTTCTGTGTCATCTTCATTTCTCTTGTTCATTTCTAGACATTCTGTGTATTCTAAGTCTCCTTTGTAGGCCACTAGGAGAGGATGTGCCTTTTATTTTTTTTTCTACCACATCTAGGGGGCTGCATTCTTCTGTGTCTCTACTGTGACTTCCCCCCACCAGTAGGGGAGAGAAATGAGTGTAGTCCCTCCCTGCAAACCACGACCTACAGGTTGCCGCTGTTGTTTTGCTTGTGTGCCGTGGACTGGAGCCCAGTTCTCTGGCACACAGGGTGGCATGGGAAGCTGGGAAATGGAGCCCGTGTTCCACACAAGCATTTTCCCAGCTCAAAATGGCAAGAGAATGGATTGCAAGACCATTGATGGATTCAAAGACTGGGAGCATTTAGCCCTGGAGGAGGCTACAGAAAATATGGTTGTCTTCCAGTTAATTGTCCTTTACTAAGCCATTTTCTGATAAAGGTGCCTATCTTCCATATCATTAAAACGCCAAAGCGTTCATAACCATAATATTACAGTTTTCAAACCTGTTTTCATTTTTATTCAGAAATGCATTTATGATTACGAAAGAAAGTAAAAGGAGTAATCGGAAATGCAGTGACGCAGTTAGAAATTGAAATGAAATTTGTAATGCATTTATTTAGTTAATTAGCCAGAGGAAAAAAATCTCATGTTCATTATTTTTGCAAAATGTTGTGGAAGACAACAGAATCTTAGTCACTTAGTACTGAAATAAGGCTCTCACATTTTTTTTTTTATCAAGTTCACTTTCATTTTAAGCTGAAGTGTACAAGTGAGGTAATACAGCTTTAGACTGGTAGAAGTGGTAGCATTGTGGGTTTAAGATATTGTGGGTTTCTCTCCCACCTGCTTTTGTCTTCATACCCTAGCTCATGCATGCAATCTCTGCTTCCCAGGTACGGTGTCAGCCCTGAGAACATAATCCTCTATGGTCAGAGCATCGGGACCGTCCCCACCGTGGACTTAGCCTCGCGGTATGAGTGTGCAGCTGTAATTCTCCACTCCCCTCTGATGTCTGGTTTGCGCGTAGCCTTTCCAGATACCAGGAAAACCTACTGCTTTGATGCTTTCCCCAGGTAAGCTCACATTTGCACAGTGTAGAGTGGACCAGAGGCTCAGTTTCACCTCTGATGCTGCCGTAACTCTGTGCCATGCCCAAACCTCAAATGAACACAGCCCTGAGTCGAGCCCTGTGCTGGGGTGTGAATGTGATATGTGTGCTACAAAGAGACTTGGGTCTCATCTGTGAAAATCTTCAGATGCTGTATAAAGACCTTGACTATGCTGATACTGAATTAATTGATTCAGCTGTGCTATGTAGCATATAAAAGCACTCACATACCTATTCATCCATCCATCCGTCCATCCATTCATCCATCCGTCTATCCAGAGGTATCTGTATTACTAAACCACAAAGAGCTAACTGCAAAATGTACGTGAAGCAGTTAGCAGTGTTTTAGACACTGAGATAGAAATGACAAACAAGCAGAGGATTCAGGCTCCCCTCTTTTGATCAGCTAGCACAGGGAAGTGAAAGGTGGTATGCGCAGTCAGTCTTTGTAAACAGAATAAAATGTGGGGAAACTACCTGCAGGCCAGGGTTTGAGCTTGGGGACAGCAGAGTGAAGTGAGCCACCCCCAGGCAGCCATTCCCCCTGCTTCCCTCGGGTGGCAGGAGGCTCCTGCAGAGGTTCCACGCCCACCTGAGAGGGCCCCACCTGGGGAGGGGTGGGACACCTTGGCACAACCTCTAGCCCCATCCAGTGAAGGACTGGAGCCACTGCTGACCTCACTCCTGCTATTTTCCAATTCCACTATTAGAAAAAAATCAAGAGCACATTGGTTGCTTGAATGCCTTTGTTTGGAAATTTATACTTGCTTTTTCATTTTTATTCCAAAGCAAGGGAACTATTTTAATTTTAAAAAAAAATTGTTCTCTAAACTTCCCATGAGCAGCGCTGTTGAGGCCGCCTGGCCAGCTCAGCTACCCCAGCCCTTTACAGAGACAGCCCCAGCAGAAGGAGCACAGGTTTAGGATTTTCCTTGCTGTCATTCTGCTGTTGCTGGGGAAGATGCCATCACTGGGCTGTGCAGACACCTGTTCCATGGACCGTCTGGTTGCACAGGGGGAAACCTTCTGTTAGTATCTCTGGGCTTTAGCTCTGCACGGTTTGTGCCAGGGTTCGTGAAGCTCAGCTTCCTGGGAAAGCGGCTCTGCAGATACCAGCAGTGTGGCTGGGAATGCCAAGTAGAGCTGACTAGGGCTCAACCATGGCCTTATTTGTTCTGAATTGGTAATGAGAGGCCAGTTTGTTGAAAGACAGATATTTTGCATTGCGGTGGGAAGCAATTCTGGGTGTTACCCTGGCAACAAAATGAGTAGGTTTTTTTCCTAGCTCTTAAATTAGCCTATACCTTAAAGTGCAACCAGGATAACTGGTTGCAGCTTATTAATTAATAACAAATCAACAATTTAGGCTGAGTTTGTCTGATTTTTTTTCAGGCTTCTTGCTCTGTGTTTCATACTTACTTTTTCACTTAATGTTCATAATAACTTCAGGACTTGATCTAGTTATTGTACTCATTTTAGAGACTGGGAAACTGAACCTTAAAGAACTTAATAACTGCTTAAAATTTGGTGATTGTAGATGAAAACAGCCACTCCTCATCATTAATACCATAAATTATTAATTGGATGATTTCAAACCATTAATGGTTACAACGACTTTCATCATTAATTGAATTTGGTAAACATTTTCTTAGTGTCCATTACTGGCAAATGGCAGGATCATCTCTCTGTTCTTCTCAAAGGAAGATACTTTCAAAATTTCTTTTCAAATTTAAAAAAAAAGGAGTCTTGATCATTTCTTTTGTAGTTCTTTTTTTTAACCTCCTTCACATTTAGGTTCAGCCCATGGCACTAAATCTCAGATACACTCTCCATACAGTGGCTCCCCTGCAGAGCCAGGGGCCTGTCCACACCACTGAGCAAATACCTTTTTAATTGAGTGCAGTTGACCTCTTTCAAAGGAAATCACTGTAAAACTGAAGTAGGAGCAAGTAAATTTTCAAGTAAGATTCCTAATCCATAGCGCTGAATACTGCCCCTTAGGTGCTGCCCTTTGCCAGTTATATGGCCCAGGAGGTTTTGCTGTCTTTCTGGGAGGCACTGAGGGCGTTGGCAGCCTCAGGAGTTGTTAGCCAGCTGTGTGGCAGTTGGTTATAATCTTCAGAATTGATGTCAGAGGCCGCGAGTATAGTTCAGCAGTGCAGCGCCTGCCTGGCAAGCGCAAATCCTAAGTTTGATTCCCAGTTAAAAAAACAAAAACACGTTGGAGGAAAAGATGATGGACCGGTAGGCAGCAGGATATGGAGCCTCTCTGAGAGAGACAGCTCAGACACCAGCATAGAACATGCTGGAGAGATCCAGACAGAGGGAGATGGATTCTCTCAACCCAGGAAGACACTGAAGGGAAATGAGCTGCTCGAATACGAAGACCAAAGGCTACCATTAGAGAAGCTAAGATTGGCGAGCATGATGCTGTCACTGAGCCACCTGAATTCGAGCCCGAGATTGGCCTGAGCCCCCGAACCCAAACCCGAACCCACGCCGATGCGACTGGCCTGAGCTGCCCCGCACATGGAGCTGAGCTGCCGGCACATGACTCGCCTGGAGCCACCCCAACGTGTGACTCACCCAGAGGGGCCATGAACTCCTGCTGCAGCCGTGCTGAAGTCAGAGGTTGGGGAGCCCAACAGAGAATCGAGCCAGAGAGGGACCGGCATTAAACTGCTGTGAGTGCTGGGAATAAGACCCTCCCACGGGAAAGGGGTGACCAACTGGTCGACATGTTGGAGTCGGGCAGGACATCCCCAACTGGAAACGGCAGTGACTTCAGTTGGTTGCTCTCCTCCCAGAGCAGATTGGTGGGGTCTGCTTGACCTGGGTAACACCCCTGGCAGGGACTCAGTAAGTCATCCCAAACCAATTCCCTAAGCACAGCACACACTGACGCTGTGAAGGCCCACAAAGGTTGGCTGGCCTGGAGGGGAGGGGGCAGCATATGCTGCCCCTGCCTGCACCTCAGTGACCAACAGCAAATTGGAGAGGGAAGAAACCCTTAGCCAGCATGCTTCAGAGGAGCTATAACCAACAGGGAAAGAGGCTGGGAACTCCACTATAGACTTGTATGGAAGGAACCAAAAACATGACGAGAGAAAGAAATAAGAAAAGGCCCCAAGCCCCCAATCCTGAGAATATTGATCCAGGAGAGGTAAATACAAAAGAGATTGAGGGCAGCAAACATGCAACATCAAACACGACATCAGCGGACATAAAGAGATATCTTCAGGACCTCGTAGATGAGCTCAAAACTGAAATATTAATTCAAGTTAAGCAAGATATGAGTAGATTAATAAAAGAAATGCTAAGCACCTTGCAAGAGACACAGACAGAAGAATGGAGGAACACAGAAGGAGAGAAACATTCAAGGAAGAATATAAAGAAAACCTAGAACACATGAAGGAGATTCAAAGAAATTACCAGGAAATTAAAAACTCCATTGAAAGCTGGCAAAACTGCTTGAAAAAAACTAAGGATAAACTATCAAAACTTGAAGACAGGTTTGCAATCTGTGATCATGAAAGGAAAGATCTCTTAAAAATAACAGGGAAATAGGCAGTAACAATACAAAGGCTAGAAGATGACAAGAGGATCTATAACCTAAGAAAAAAACATGTGAATGAAGAAGCAGGAGTCAAAACAAAGGAATTACAAAGGCTATTCACAGAAATTATTAAGGAAAACTTCCCAAGCATAACAAAAGGAAATGATATGCAGATGTATGAAGCATACAGAACTCCATCCACCTACAACCAAAACAGAGCTACGCCCAGACACATAATAATCAAGATCCCAGAAATTCAATATAAGGACAGAATATTAAAAGCCATCAGAGAAAAGAAACAGATCACCTATAAATCACAGCACCACCATCAAAATCACAGCAAACTTCTTGACACAGACCATCAAATCAAGAAGAGCTTGGAGCGAAGTAATTCAAGCCCTGGAAGAAAATAACCTCCAGCCTAGATTGATGTACCCTGCAAAACTGTCTCTAGAAATTAATGGAAAAACAAGATGCTTCCATGACAAAGAGGAACTGGGGGAATTTGTGACCACCAATCCAACTGTACAAAAAATACTGAAGGACATTCTAGAGCGAGAGAGAGAAAGAATATGAGGATTTCAGGAACAGTGGCAGAGAGGCCTCAATGAACAGGGCAGACAGTGGAATGAAAGAGAAAAATAGACAACCAGTGGCAGAAAAATAGAATAGCAGAAATGAGGCAGAGAAGGTTGGCTGCAATCTCTAACATAGATGGTCTTGATATACTAACAAAAAGAAACACAGGCAGAGTAGATCAGGAGATAGGGTCCATCGAGATGCTCTGTATTAGAAACATAATTAACCTGAAACAGGGTTTATGGACAGAAAGTCAAATATGAGAAAACAATGCTCTATGTGACAGGGAACCAGAGAGAAATAGGGGCTACTCTACCAGCACCTGCAGATAGGTTGAAAAGACAGGATACTTTTGTGCAGTACAGAACTGCTCAGCTGTAACAAAGGAAAACCTTGAGGCTTTTATAGGTAAACAAATACAACTCGAGATCAAGCCCAGGAGTCAGAAGGCTCAGAACCAGTTAGGATAAATAGCAGTTTGCTTCCCCCAATCTAAAAACTGAGGGAGTTAGTGGGACCCAAAATGGGCAGTTTACCCTGTGGGAATGAAAGGGGAGGAATTATCCAAAAAAAGGAAGGCAGAGGATATTGTTAATAGGGTAACAAGATTTAAAATCTACATTATTCTCACCACTCTGTTTACATGGATTATATTCTGTTCCAGTTTGTCTACTTACACTAGATTTGAGGGCACGGACAGCTATCCCAAAAATAGCAGGATATCTTACGGTAATCATCCTTAATTTCCTATTAACTTAATCTGAAGCCCTGTATAATTTATACTGTCTTATTATGACTGATCTTATTTGAATCTGGTTTGTTAGATTGCTGTTTTGTATTGACTGATTTTATTCGAATCTGTTATGATTGATAGTATCAAGTCTAAGAGTACAGGCAACTATACTGAAGATGACAAGATTCACTAGGATACACACTCTGGTTTGATTATTACTGCTTTTGAAGTCTTATAATGTCTCCAATGTTTTGTTTTGTTTAATATTGTTATATACTGCTAAGACATCATAGTAACCAATGTAGATCACCTTGTATTGTGGTTTTATATGACTTTTTCATTTCAGGTTTTTCTAGGAATTTGTTTTGTCTTGCTTTGTTTTGTTTTTTCCTCTAATACAGAAAGGATAGATATACATGTAGAGACTCATGCATGCGTAGAGCTTATAAACAGTTTATGAGAACCAATTATATAATGAATGATGAAATGAACAACTACTTTGAAGAAAAAGAGTCTTATAGCTGGGTACTACAGTACTCAGTGCTGATTCCATAGCATCATGATGTGAAATCCAGCAGTAATATCATTCTTTGTTCAGAGTGATATTAGCCTGTTTTTTTGTTTAAGTTCAACATACATGAAGGTATGGACAGCTGTTTTGAAGAGAATGAGAGACACTATGACAGCCATTCTTGGCTTCCCTATTATCTGGTCTTGAAGACCTAAAGTGCCTTCCTCATCCTGCTCAGATCAGTTCCATACTATGTTGTTTCATGTGAATTCTCTATATGTGAAGATACGGACAACTATTTGGAAGAAAACAAGAGTCAATATGATAGATAGTAAAGATCTCTGATTATATTGCTTTGAAATTTGTGTCTCTTACATTGCTTTCTTGTGTTCTGTTTTGTTGTGTTCAATTTTACCCTCTTTAAAATAAAAAAAAAAAAACCAGAATTGATATAAGAGCTCTATTATTTCCACGGCCTCATGCCTGTTATTTAATACTCTCTCTGGGCTTCAGTTCCCTCCCCAGTAAAACGGGGATGGTCCTTCCTCCCTGGTGCGCTTTGAGGACTGAGCTAGAGTTCCTGCTTGTGAAGCTGTCGGCTGCGGGAAATGTTTACTGTTAACAAAAATGCTCCATCTAAAGTACCCACTCTGATTCTCCTGCAACATGACTAGGAGTAAATAGGAAAAGAAAAATCAAAGATAAGATGGCCTGTGGCAGGGAACAAGTTGGAGAGAGATTTGAGTCTTACCCTGCCAGAGAAGCCACCCCAACATCTCCACCCAACAGGTGCTTCAGACTGCATTCTCCTGTGCTATCTGCTTTGAGAGCCCCAAAGCACGTTGTTTGAAGGTCCTTAAATATTTAGCCTTTGAAAACGGATTTGATTTGTATAAACAGAAGCCATTTGGAGTCAAATCTAAGTGTCCCATTAAGTTTTCAGGCTAAGTCACACATACTGTTTCTGTTAGAGTATTCTGGTGCAATAGAGAAGCCAAAGTACAAAATGAACAGGTTTATTGAGTTGAGGACATGGAAAGGAGCACACAGCCCATGGTGGCTGCGCTGTCTCCTTCAACCAGATACAGAGAGGCAGAGGGTTATATGACCTCTGATTGAAGTGGCGCATGGGGTGGATATTGATGACATGTTAGGAACCGATCGGAATTCTCTGCACGTGCAAACAGGAAGGGGAGTTGCAATTACGGCTGAAGAAGAAGCAGGAAGTGGTAGGTGTTCCCACTTTGGCCTTCTGCCATGTTAGACCACCGCCATAACTGTACAGTAATTTATACTAGGGCAAGAACCTCTCATTCCCATCTTTGTATTGTTAGGAAAAGGGTGAAGACTCTCTTACTATTTCCTGTTGGACAGGGGCATCATGTTGGGGTCTAGGGAATTGACGGGATGACACTTGATGCCCATGTAGAAGCTGGTACCAGGTGTTTCAGACAGGACAAGGAATTAATCATTGGTGAACACTCGCATCCTAGATTGGAAAAATAAAAAACACAAGGTGCTATGAGGAGGCAGATCACTATCGAAATTAAAGGATCCAGGAAAGGTAGAAGGAAAGGTGCCCTTGATCCAAATGTGTCGTTCCATCAGGGTCATGGTGAGGAAGAATCTGAAAAATAAGCATGGAGTTGGGAGGGGTGGAGTTACGAGAGGTAATTATTCCCCCATCTGAAAGGGTAGAAGTTAAAAGTGTAGATAGGACTTGTCTTTGCTCCAGGAGTTGAGCTGGAAAGAATAAGAAGCATGAGAAATATAAGGCCTGACAGTTGAATCATGTTTGGGAAATTATAGAGTAGGGGTGAGGAGGGCTGTGGCTGTGTCACTATAAGTGACACAGATCTTAGACCTACAAGAGTCTCATGTTTAACTAAACAGCTGGGGCGGAGAGAACTAAAATAGTTATAGTGAAAAAAATTAACTAATAGAATGTAAGGGATCAGGAGCCAGGTAGGATAACAAAACATGGCCTAGCCTGAAAATTGTGGCTATAGGGCCTTGGTGAGATGGAGATGGGAGATAGGAGATGAAATGACCACTCAGAATATTTAGAGTCAGGGGAGTTAGGAGGGTTAGGAGGGCACCACTTAGCTTGAGTGATGTGGAACCAGGATGGCAGTTTAGCCACCTTGACCACCATTGAAGTTCCGAGGAAGACCAGGCAGGGGCCACTCCATTTTAGTTGTAGTCCTGTTGAGAGATCTGAGAAATAAAGGCTGGACCATTATCTGACTGAATACTCTGAGGTAAACCAAACCTTGGAATGATTTTTTGTAACGGGACTTTAGTAACTGCATCAGCAGTCTCCCTGGTGGGAAAGGCTTTTATCCATCCTGAAAAAGTACAAACAAAGGTGAGAAGATATTTGAGAGTTTTGTGGCAGAGCATGTTTGTAAAATCCACCTGCCAGTCCTGACAAAGGGTGTGTCCGCGAAATTGATGAATAGGAAAGGAAGTGGGTGGTATGTGTCCCTGAGGAGAGGTTTTACTATAGAGAAGACAGGTCTAAGTTGTTGAGACATGGGAGTGTCTGGGTCTACATAAACACAAAGGAATCCTGACAATCAGGTTGTAGGGGGGATGGTAAAAAAAAAAAAAAGGCATCTTTAAGGTCTAGGACTATGAAGTGAGTGGTGAAGGGAGGGATATGAAAGAACATAGTATAAGGGTTTGGCACCACTAGATGAACTGGGGTAACAGCATCATTGATTACCCTAAGGTCTTGTACCAGACGATAGGACCCATTAGGCTTGAGTATCAGGAGAATGGGAGTATTGTAGGGTAAATGGGTAGATTTAAGAAAACTATTGTCTAAAAGACACTTGATTATAGGTTTAAGTACCCGTAAATGTTTGGGAGCTATAGGATATTGGGGAACGCAAGGAAAAATTGAGGGATCCCTGAGACGAATTAAAACAAGCATAGATAGCATGGTGGGTTGGAGGTGTTTTAAACTATGAGATTGATCAGAGAAGAAGGGAGAGGAGGGGATGGCTTTGCAGCACATTGTGATGATGTCTGGAGGACTAAAACTGTGGGGAGGGAGAAGGTAAAGGAGAGGTTAAGCTTTTGGAGAAGATCCCTACCTGAAAGGGATCTAGGACATGTAGAAAGCTATAGGTGAAGAAGACAGTTTGGAACCTGTATGGATGGACCCCGTTTGAAGAGGCTGTGTAGGTTGGCTGTCAACACCCACTATAGAGACTGAGGATTTAATAGAATGGCCTGAAAACTCAGGAAGAACACTACACATGGCCTCCATGTCTGCAAGTACAGAGAATGTCTTACCTAAGACTTCCAGGGAGACTTGGGGCTCTGAGAAGGATACCTTAATGGGGGCTGTGGGCCTCAAGCCCCATCAGTCTTCAGCAGCAAGTTCAAGAAGATCAGCCAGTGATGAATGCAGTGGTGATGAGATCTCCTCTGAGGGCAGAGTTAGATGATGGTTTACCCACTTCCTGGCAGCTAGGATAGTCGTTCTTCCAGTAGCCCTTGAGATTGCAGAGGGGGCATTCTCTTGCCCAGTGTCCTTTTTGTCATACTTGAAGCATGGAGGGGCTTGGGCAGTTCCACCTTGTCTCAGTTTACCTGTCTTAGAGCTCTAAGTGTCACTGCTAAAAGATCAGTTTTTTAAAAAATTTTTATCTCTGTTGTTGAAAACACGAAAAGCCATATTAAGAAGGTCTCCCTGTAGGGTTTGAGTGCCTTTTTGTCTGGGGATCTGGCCCACAGTAGGAGATATCTGTCTCCTCCACAGTCACAAGACGCCTGGTCCTCTGTGCTGGCTACTTTGAGGCCCTAGCCCTGTCTGTCTATAATATTTTTAACTGACTTAGCTGCCTGTAGCATTTTTCCTCTGAAGAAGTAACCCAAACTGCCATGAGGAATAACGGGTGATGACTGATCTGGCTTCTTCAGGCTGAAGGGGGTTGAAGTTATTGAACGGCAGTCAGGGATACTCTGCAGAACTTTTAACTAGTGGCCCTCAGTAGATGGCAGGCATTTTCTCCTTGGGTAGGTGTACAGCTTTAAGTCTAGAGGTGACAAAAGCAAGGAATCAATTAAGTATGCAGAAGTCAAATAATAGAATCAACAGGATATTTAAGAGTATAATTTTAATAATGGCTTCCCATAAGGAGGATAAGGTTAAGGTCCAGGGAATTTTAGAAATTGACATGTCATTCATTTGTCATACACACATTTAGGTTTTACAATTTTATAATTATCTCCCATGCTGTTAAAATGTCTAATGTCATCTGATTTAGGATGGCCTATTTTATTAATTTTACCTTTTTTATTTAGGAGAGAGCTCAGCTGCAGTGTCATTTAAGGCCAATTGAGTATAGTTAATTACGGCCTTGATATGCATCATATAACCTTTTTTGGAAAAGATCTGATGGATCTCAAAAGGAATCTAAAAGGGATTTATAATCATCTCTTAATTTTAGTTGTTGAACATCCAGAAGAGTGATAACAGTATAGTGCAGTAGAGGCAGTAAGCTTAACGTAGAACATTCTATTAACCATGGGTGCTTTAACATTTGAGCACCGAAGAAATTTGTGACATTGTTTGGACTGCTCAATATTTAAGCATCTCTAAGTATAACACATACATTACATAAATTTTTATTTAAAAATTATTATTTGGTGACCTCATGTTGATTTGACTTGGATCTCTTGGCTAGAGCATAAGAAAAAGGCAGATGTTTGGATCTGAAAGAAAATATCTGTCATCATAAACAATCTCAATTTTATATTTGAAGGCATGAATATACCATAAAATCAGCAGCAATGAATTGTCTTATCCATATGAACTTTAGTTAGGGTACATCCCATAAGGCTATGGCGATTATTGGGGCCTTCAATTAATGAATAAGAGCTGGCTAAAGTTACCAGGTGGCCACTATCCATCAACTGAAGTCTTGTCCAATCTCTCCTCAACCCAAGGGATTTTGTTTAACCAGTTTTAGCATCATTTTGACCAGCTGGCAACCTAGGTGGAAGCACACTTCTTAAATGTGTAACTCAAATAAACCTTGATTAAATGATCTGAAAATGTAAAAGAAGAAAAAAAAGATTGTTGAGCTCAAATAAAAAGAAACAGCTGTCTACAGAGCAGACAAAATGGACAAATAGATGACAGATATATAAACTGACAAACATCTTACAAAATCAGAGTGCACTCAAATATATTTGGCCAGTTTGAACTATAATAAATAGACTAGTGTGAACCTTTTTGTAGATTAATTAACAGAGATCTCTTGAAATAAGAATAGCAGAAAAGTAACCTAATTTATGGTTACTCTCACATAGGTTGGCGAGGGGAAAAAAAGAACAGAATATGAACTAGTCCCTCAGGACCAGCCTGTTCCTGAAGGGGGAATAGGGACTGAGGCTGAGAAGGCTGTGGAGTGGGATATGTAGATGGCCACTGAGCAGCCAACTGCCCAGCGGGCGTCTGTGGGCAATTACTGGGTGATCGACCACCATGTGATAGAGAAGCACAAGATGGCAACTGATTACCATGAGATCTACAGCTAGATGGCTGCTGCTGGTCCCATGATGAGGGACCACAAGATGGCAGCCACTTACCCTGTGACCTGTTACAAGATGGTGGCACACTGTCACATGGAATAGGACTGTAAAATGGTGGCTGTCCTCTATGTGAGCTGTAGCAAGATGGCTGCTGAAGACCATGTGTATGGGATTGCAAGATGGCAGTCAAATACCATGTGGCCTGCAAGGTAGCTGAAATACACAAGACCAAGTATGGTGAGCTGGCGGGAAAAATGACGATGCAGGAGTAGGGGACAAAGAAGAGCCGTCTGACAGAATAGATGGCTCAGGTGGAGGGGATTGAGAAATCTGAAACTGGGAGGAGAAACTAAGGGAAGGATTGGAGGCCACTGGGGGTGAAGAAGAGGGGGAGAGGACAGCGCAGAGAGCATGGAAACCTCTGGTTGAGAAAGCTGCAGGGTTTGATCTTGGAGATACAGGGGAGGAGCCATAAAGACAGGAGATGCATCATCTAAGGGGTCTGGTGGGGAGGGAGGGAGAGTTCCTGGTGGAGCAGAGCAAGCCAGAAGTATTTGGGTCATCATATAAGACAGTGAGAGAAGAACACATCCTCAAAATGAAAAAGGCCTAAAAATGAAGGGTTTCTACTAATTTGCCACCATTGTGACAAAAGTATAAATAAAATATCTGCTTTTTGGTTTTTATAGCCTTCTTGGGGCCAAGAGCACCAAGGTGATGAACCCCAGAGGTGTGATTTTTTGGGGACAGGAAATGGTTCCCATGACCAAATTATAAGTGAGCTGAGAGAACAACTTCGCCTCGGGATGTAAGAGCTTTAGCTCCACTTCAAGGACTGTGGAAGCTGTCCTGGATAACTCCTATCAACAGAAGTCATCACCTGTTTTGAAAGTGTGACATGGAAGGTCCCAACACCTGTTCTCATTGGCCGTCACTGAAGAGTGCAGGGCGGGGTCCCAGGGAACAAAAATAACAGTTTTGCCTCAGGTTGTACAGCCTAACTAATGTGAAAACTGCCATCTCTGTCCAGGGACAGCAACGGATAGGTTTTCTGACACAAGCTTGCAAATTTTAGGAAGGAAAACAGAAAACCCCAGACAGCAGCTCACCTGTGATGAGTGAAGAGGATCCGTGTTGTATGCAGATTAACAGCAACAAACAAACAGTCCTGGAGGAAAAAAGGTGGTTCATAAGCAGAGAGCTTGAACTGGGAGGGACTCCCAGGAGCTAGCGCTGTGCCATCCAAGTCATGGCACCATAATATTAAGAGTATTTCTAGTGCAACAGAGAAGGAAAAGTACAAAATGAACAGGTTTATTGAGTTGAGGACATGGAAAGGAGCACACAGCCCATGGCGGCTGCGCTGTCTCCTTCGACCAGATATAGAGAGGCAGAGGGTTATATGACCTCTGATTGAAGTGGCACATGGGGTGGATACTGATGACATGTGAGGAACCGATTGGAATTCTCTGCGTGCAAACAGGAAGGGGAGTTGCAATTAGGGCTGAAGAAGAAGCAGGAAGTGGTAGGTGTTCCTGCTTTGACCTTCTGCCACGTTAGACCACCACCATAACTGTACAGTAATTTATACTAGGGCAAGAACCTTTCAGTTTCTACCAGCAAATGAGGGCTTTCTTTTTTTTTTTATAAAATGGGATTTGCCTGTTGTTAATAAGTTTTCTTTTTTCTTTCTTTCAATAAATTTTCTTTAAAAAATAGTTCTGAAAATTTGAGTATCGGGATTAAGTATTCAACTTTCCAAAGTTATTCATTCAGATATGTTAAGTGCTGGCCTGTTTATTTTTTAAATAAAATCATCTTCCTCCAAAAAATGAATATATATAAAAATATTAGTTACTGGTTTCTTAGTCTGGTGCTTTTAGGAGTTCTGTTTTTAATAAAATGACTTTAGCAAAAACACAATAGCTAAATGCAATGTGGTGTTCTTGATTAGCTTCTGGAACAAAAAAGGGACATTAGTGGAAATACTAGTGAAATCCAAATAAAGTCTGGAGTTTTTGTTAATAGTAATGTACCAAACTCAGTTTCTTAGTTTTAACAAATGTACATGGTAAAGTACTATGGTAACCTTATAGGAAATGGGTTAGGAGTGTGAAGAAACCTTGAATTGTTTTTGTGTCTGTTTTGGAAATCCAAAATGAAAAGTTTATGTAAGAAAAAGCTGAAACACTAGAAAAATGGTAGGGGATGGACAATCACAGTGTGTCATTCTGTGTTACCAGCTGTAATAGATGGGCAACTCCAGCGTGGGACATTGATGATGGAAGATTTTGTGTGTGTGTGTGTGTGTGTGTGTGTGTGTGTGTGTGTGTATGGACCAAGTAGGTGCACTGGAAATTACTATACCCTCCTTCTAGTTTTGCTGTGAACCTAAAACTACTCTAAAAACAGTCTATTTCAAAACCCCACTGTGTTCACTTCCTTGTCTGCAGACCTGGACCCTCCTACACCAGCACCCTCACGTACATGAGCTTAACTAACAGAGCCCTTCCCCTCCCCTTCTGTCTTGCAGTATTGACAAGATCTCCAAGGTCACCTCACCCGTGCTGGTCATTCACGGAACGGAGGATGAAGTCATCGACTTCTCTCATGGGCTGGCGATGTATGAGCGGTGTCCCCGAGCAGTGGAGCCCCTCTGGGTGGAAGGGGCTGGGCACAATGACATAGAGCTTTATGCACAGTACCTGGAAAGACTGAAACAGTTCATATCTCACGAGCTTCCTAACTCCTGAAGAACACAGCTCAACCTTACCTCATCTACTGTGAACAGACGGGTCCTCTGTTTTGCACACGCTTTAACGGATAGCCCGATAGCCACAAAGAGATGCCCGGCCCTTTGGGTGTTCTCCTCAAAGAACTCATGCAATCTCAGTCTTTTATATCTAGAAGTTGTTCTACTAACTCCCACCGCACACACACTCCCAGCTTCATCGCCTGGCTGGATCGGGAACGCGAGCCGACCTGGGACCATCTTCTAGTGCTGTATAAAGTGTGCTCTGTCTGTGTCACCCTCACCCACTGCCTCTGATTCATCAACTCGGGGCTCAACCCTTTCTTTCCCCACCACTCTTCTCAATATTCGACATGCAGCTCGCTCTCCACCACTGGGTTCATGGGGTCAACCATTTGTGAAGCTGTGATAATGTAACTGGAAAACTCTCGTGCTGAAAATTCCTTTACTAATTTTTGTTAACGTGTCAATCTTTCCCCAGATGAATGAGCTAAAGGGTAATTTACTGAAATGATCGCAAACAGCTTCATCCACTGTAACCCTAGAAATGTAACTGGAATATTCTTAAACAAAAGGAACCTGGGGTTTTTTTAGGTGTAAATTTATTACTAGCCAACAGAGTTTTAATATTTTGATTGTCTGGTTGGTCTAATAAAGAGCCTGGCCAACTCTCTCCTATAAAGCCCTCCTTGTAGGCTTTTTTAAAAGTACTGTACATATTTGCAATTACATTGTGCATAGATTCTTATTGGGTAGTTTTCTTTTGTGGGGCTACAACAATGAACTGCAAATTCCTTGTTTGTAATATAAATGATTGAATACATTTTGTTAATATGTTTTTATTCCTATGTTTTGCTATTAAAAAATTTTATAACATTTCCAAGACAAAAATTCCAAGTTTATGCTTTGAAGAATTTATGTAATTAAAATTTCACTAAACTACTCTTTTTAGTTTAGGAGTTTTTTGGGTGTTGACACTGGAGTGGCAGAGAAGCATCGGAAATGTAAGGTGCTTACAATTGCTACATGACTTGTATTGGTTGGGGGTTTGGGTCTGGGGTCCTCTGGTTTTAATTTCTTTCTGAATTTAAAAGCCTTAAATGTCCTGTGAGCCTCTGATCATTGTACACCTGGATTGCGATTGGTTGCCGGTTTGTGTCCTGTTGCGTGGCTGCAGCACAGTGGTTGGTAATGGAATAAAGGATGCATGGATCAGAAGGTGTGGGCTGGTGCAGTTTTTCTTTATCAAAGAAACTGGTGAATAGGAGAACAGTTTTAAAAACAATAAAGAAAACAGCATTTTGTCTCAATTTAAGAGGAAGTCTTTGGGACCCATCAGTGTGGTCTCTTAAGGTGTGCGAAGACCCACGCTCTTCTGCCTAGGATTTTGGGTTACTTTCAGAGGAGCTGAGACACCCAACACTGGCCGGTGGGGCAGTGGTGTGTTTGGAAGTTACTCTGTGGTGCTAGCCCTGGGCAGTCTCAGGAGCTTGGGACAGCCCAGCCAGGAGGGACAGTGCCTGAGGCTAGTATGTTTCTTCGGAAGCTTGAGTCTGGTGTGTTCCAGGGCTGACAGCAGGGAGGGGTGTTGGCTTTCCACTTTCAGAGCCTGGCCTGAGTGTGCAGGAGGAGGCACAGGTGGGAGAACGTGGACAGGCAGCAGGTCCTGAGTCAGCTTCTGTGATAGTTGCTGCAGCAGCGAGTGTGTTGGCTCCTGAGGGGTCCTTGTGACCCTCAGACGTGACGCCCATCTCAGAAGTCCAAGAGTCCAGGAGCCCCAGCCAGAAAGAAGACCAACCTCCGCTGAGGGCTGGTGATCAGCTGCCCAGGGATTCCAGCCCCTGATTTCTCATCTTACCTATGGACTATTTGCATCTGTATCGCCATTTTCCCTCTCATTTCCTCCCAAACAGCTTTCCTTTGATCAGCCAAATTTCAACAGGAAACGATGCATTTGACCACCACAGGAACCAAGGTGGCAGGGGGCTTCCACTCTGCCATGGTGATGGTGATGGTGATGGTGATGGTGATGGGCACTTTGAAGCAGCTCCAGAGCTGAGGAGGGGAGGAGCAGTGCTCCTCTGGGACCTGAGGCTGGTCCTTGGTTTTACCAAGTGGGGAAGTTTGTCCTTAACTGTTTCTCTCTAGTCAAGAAGGGAAAATCCAGTGTTTCACTAGTATCTTTTCAGAGCATAGAAAAGGTACATGTAGCATTTCTAATCTATTTCATGCTTAGGAGAATCTTTTCTAAACAGAGCTTGGGGCCACATCAGAGCAATGTATGATGACCCCAAGCTTGCTCGTGCTGCCGATTAATGCTACATGATCTCGGGGAAGCCATACAGATTTGGAGCGGTCACGTGATCACAGGAAATCTCAGATCCTAAGTAAACTTTCTCTGTTGTATCCTTCAAAAATGATGGTAGAATGATTGTTACCTGTCAAAATAGAAGAAAAATACCTTCTTTAAAAGAAAACATTGCTTAAGAATGGACTTGGATCATGATACCCTTTTGGGACTGGAAAGGGAAGGGGACCTGTAAAATGATCCTTTGAGGAAAGTTTCCCAGACGCCTGGTATTTGGAGGAGGACTGTAGGGGCCATGTAGTGTAAGTCTGAAGACCACAGAGCGAAGTGTGTTTTCCTGATTGAGCGTCTGTCAGGTCTAAACTGAAACTTGCGTGTCTCCTCTCTTAGGGCTTCCCTTCTGGTGACCTCTCAGCCTCAAAAGTGCAGACACAAGAGTCCTGTTCCTAGCCCTTGCAGATGAGCTCTTAGAAAAAGGGAGTTGGACCGTATCTGATATCCATGTCCAACTGAGTGGTTTTCTCCAAGCCCCTGGTATGTTCCCCCTTACCCCACTGAGGGCATACAAGCATTAAATGAGATAGTGGCTGTGAAACAGTGGCCATATCATTCTCTGAAAAGCACGGTAAATGGAATTGCTAGTAGCAGAACAACTTGAGCAAGGTAGAGATTTCCAAAGAGAATAGACCAGTGATGTTTGAAGAATTGGGGGGAAAAAACAAAATTATCTTTAAAAAAAGAAAGATCTGGGTCACATGAGTCCTTGAGTTCAATCCCCAGTAATAGGCCCAAACAGTTACAAGGATAAATTCTCTAAAGCTGCTTAGAAACAGTTAATTCCATAGTCTAAACCATTCCAGTGGTATATGTGTGCATACATTCGAGAACCGAAACTAAAGTGCCGAAAAAGTACTGGGGAATCTGAACCTCCACTAGAAGACAAAACAACTTGGTCAGACTGGATTTGTTCTGGTTACACAAACACAGCAGGATATTAACTGAATACACACTAAGGAATCAAACAATATCACTGCTGTAAGAAAGAAACAGTACAGTAATGAACTTTGAATCCACTTCTGACCTGATGATTTGAAATCTTTTAGTAAAAGAAGTGGGAAGGGTGGTTGCTTAATTCAACAAAATCAACCTAAACCTTAAGATCAACAGTAAACACAAATAGGATGAGACATGAGAAATGTTCTCTCTATTGTCAAGGATTAATGTTACACCAGCATAAACTATAATGCCTGAAGTTCTATTTCTAGCCAAGTGTGAAGCTAAAGAGAGAAGGGAGGAAGGGAAAGAGAGAAAATTGAGCAAATTTAAGCAATTGAAGTGATTTAGAATTCATAAGGGAGATGAATAAAATGATGACAAATAAATGTGCAAAAGTCAGTTACCACCTAACTTATTAGTAATAACAAGTTAGAAAATTGCATGTGCACCGTGCCATTCACAATAGGAGCATATGAAACACAGTAATGGACAGGGTCTCATGATTTCTGTTTTCTGCTCAGTGGTAGAATTGGGATGAGGATCAATGTCCCCTGTGAAAACAACGCTACTGAATAAAATGGAAAAATCTTAAACACATGCATAACCTGGCAGGAACCTAGAGCTGCGCGGGCCAGGTACAAAGTGCAGATGAGAGCTGGCAGGAAGAGGAGGCTGAGAGCAGTTTCCTCTCTGAAGGACTCTGCTGGACCAGGCTAACCTGAGCCCTGGTTTTGCTGTCTGCTAGAGTTCAGGGGACAGTACACAAAGCCCAGGCCGCTCTCCAAGGCAGAGTCTAATTGAAAACTGCACTCTTCTAGGAGCAAGAAGGGTGATCTTCACAGAGACAGAGAAGCACTGGATGGACTCCAGGGTCCCATTCAAAATCTAAAAACAAGGAAAACTTACCAAACTAAGAGTGGAAGGAAACATACCAATTAGAGATTGTCTTGAATAAGGTAAGATTAAAATAATAAGCATTATATAGAGAGCTAAAACAGGAGAGGCATCATTCTACATTAGACTGGGAATTAGCAATAATAACCACTACCATCGCACTTCAAAATCATAAAAGACTCTAATACATGCCTGTCACATGCAGGGCCCTGGATTCAATCCCAAGTCTCCTCCCCCGCAGTATATATCTGACGTGGAAAAGAAAGTATGATGAATGTGTTCCAAAACCAAATTAATGCAGTGGTTTTACAACTCAGTAAACATTACAGATCATTCAAATGTACACTTAAAATGGGCAGATTACATGATATGTAAATTATATACCTACTAAATCTATAGGAAATAAATACATCTGTACTCTCTGATTATGACTGTTTATGTAGAAAACTTAGAAGCACCTATAAATTAGTAAATTCAATAAAACTTTAGGTTGCTAGATACAAAATCTATATACAAAAATCAACCTTATTTCTATAAACCAGTTAAAATATTCCAATAGCCATTTTAAAAAGTACCATTTACAATAGCACTTTAAAAAAAATTTCTTTCCCAGAATGTGTCTGATGTGCGCTATATTGGATTGACCTCAGATATTTCATGCGATATTTTTCCTTGTCCTGCCCAGAGCTTGCTCCATGGGGGCTGGTGTCAGGCAATCCAAGAGCAAGGTTGCCCAGGTTGGTCTTGTCTCTGTCCCAGTCAGCAGGTGCCCTTACCTTGCTGGGCCTCAGAATCCACAAGTATAGAGAAAGGGGTCCACTCCATCTGTGCTGTCTTTGTGTGTGATGTAATATACCTACAATATAACGTACAAGTTAAAACTTACCTTTCTAGGTACACAGTTCAGGGACATTTATCACTTTCCCATTGTTGGCAATGACCACCACCCACCTCCAGGATTTTCTCAGCACCCCAGACTGAAGCGCCCCTAAACATCATCCCCCAGTGTCCCATTACCCTAGCCCTTGGCAATCACCTTTCTCCCCTCCGTGTCTGTGAATTTGACTACCCAAAGAACCTCAGGTGAAGTTATGCAGTATTTGTCCTTTTTTTACCTAGCATAATGTCATAATGTGTAGCATATGACAGAATTTCATTCCTTTTTAAGGCTGAGTAATTTCCCACTGTACAAAGGAACCATATTTTCTTTGTCCAGTCACCTCATGATGTACATTTGGGTTATTTACACATTTTGGCTACTTATTTTGAATAATGATGTCATGAACATGAGTATACAAGCATCAGTTTGAGTCCCTGTTTTTTATTCTTCATGTACACACCTAGAGTGGAATTGCAGAGTTCCACGGTAGTTCTCTATTTAATTTTTTGAGAAATCTATTTTGGGGAGAGGACTGAGGCTTGAACCCAGCACCTTGTGCCTATTAGGCAAGCACTCTGCCGCTATGCTACATCCCCAAACCTGATCCGCAGTTCTTAGTAAGTCTTTGAATCTTTGACTGTTTTGAAATGTATCATATTTTGAATGCCTGTACCTGTGGGCATTTTCTGGGACAAAGGTCTACCCTTTCAGCAGATGTTATCAGTGATTCCGGAAGATTAACAACACAGAAGTACATGATATTTACACTTTCTAAAACAATATTTTCAGATACTGAGAACTGCATGTGCTGATTATAGAGAGGGAAGGAGCTTGGATTTATTCGGCAGGCAGGCCCTGGCAGAGGCTAAGTTCAGGCTTTGCACATGAGGTAGGGATTCTGGATTTGCAGGCCCAGAGGGTCAAAAAGATCCTGCATGCTGAGGCAGCAGGCCTAGGGGTTCTGTGCATGGTAACCAGGGAAGCTTGAGAAAACCCCTGAACTGCCCTAGACCTGTTCCTTATCTCTAAATGGTGGTAATACCTACCACATAGTCAAAAGAGGATCAGATGAGAAGAAATGCCTTGTGAGAGGTAATGGGCACTTAGACTCACTCATTAAAAGGAAAGCTGAGGTCTAGGTTTAGACCCAAACAGAAAACACTTCAAAAACTCCAGAGGAAGGCAGTTTAATCATTACCCTGCTGCCAAACGGTCTGCCACCTGACTGGTCTTGGCCTGTCCATGCCTGGCCCTGCCTGGCTCGGTGTAGGTGTGGCAGCAATGGGCCCAGGGCCTCCAGACCTGCACAGAAGCTGCCTCTTCCCAAGGATCCAGACTTGACTTCCGTTCTCCAGGGTTCCAGTAGCCCTGATGGGCCTGTGCTGCACATGTAGCTCCCAAGCTCACCCAGCACATCCCAACATGGGCCCTGGGGCACCCTCGTGCCTGGAAAAGGAAGCCCAGGTGGACAGAGAGCCTCCACCTCTGACCTCTTGGCAAGGGGTGAGGGAACAGCCCAGAAGAGCCAGAGCATCTCTCTCCTGATAAAGTGTCAGGTGCATTTGGGGAGGGGGTTAAGAGACTATCATGGAAGAGGTCCCCCCCCCCCCCGCCACAGGCTACCTCTTAACATCTCCACCTGTGCCTGCCAGCACCAGACTGAGGAGCAGGCACTTAATGTGTGAACTTTTCAGGGACATTCCAGATCCAACCACAGCATACAGTCAACTTGAAAAGAGCACAGGTTTGTTCTAGCTCTTGGCTGGAGGTCCACAGTTGGGACCTGTTGTGGCATAGGGTGGCACA
>PVJX010007618.1:0-70034 GCA_004027295.1 Dolichotis patagonum
TTGTAATAGCCAGATCTTGGAAACAACCTAAGTGCCCATCAACTGAGGAATGGATTAAAAAGTTGTGGCATTTTTATACAATGGAATACTACTCAGCTGTAAAGAATTATCACATCAAGATATTTATAAATAAATGGACACGACTTGAGACCATTCTCTTCAGTGAAATAAACCAAACTCACAAGGGTAAATACCATATAATCTCCCTAGTATGAGAGTTGATAAGAGTATATAAGACTTTATGGCAAGCATGAGTCCCCATCTCATAGCTTTGAAGTCTTTCAATGTTTTCAATCATCAGTTGGAATGGTTTTATTCTGTTTTGTTTGACTATATCATGCGTGATGATATGAACAGCTGTTTTGAAGAAAACAAAACATTATGACAGCCATTGCTGATTTACTATCATCCTTCTTAGAAGTCCTACCATGCTTCTTTTGTTCTACTACCATTGGTTCTATCTATCACATTGTGTCTTATTGGAATTTGAATATGTGTGATAGTTTAAACAAAAATTTTTTTATCAAAAATGAGATATTATAGTACCCATTGATCATTTTCTGTTATTCAGTTCAGAAAGCCCTGTAATTCTTTCACTCTATGCATGGCTTTATACTATTGTGTTATGTTTGATATTATTGTATTTGAAACTATGCTCAACTATAGCAGAGTAAGTGATATGGTGTTAGCTACTGTTGATATCCAGTTGTCTTAATGTAAAATACTGTGTTGCCTATGTTGTCCTGTTCTGATCTGCTCTGTACTGCCCTCTTTTGTTTTATTCTCTTTCAAATAAAAATTAAAAAAAAAAAAGGTGGGAGATGAGGCAGTTTTGTTAACCAGGTCTGACTTCCAGTGTTCTGGCTGGAGCAACTTGTGTACTTCAGTAGTTAGCTTCCAGCCTAATATGCAGTAAGTAAGTAGGCCCAAAACTGCTGCTTAAATTAGTGATTGGTTAAGTTTGAACTTTGAGAGATTAAATTAGTAGCTATGAAATTGAGACGTATTGTACCTATAAGTGTTCTGGAAATGATTTCCTCCAATTTGACCACAATGTGCTGACAAGTGACAGTGGCTGAGCTCTGAGGACAGAGGCTACTGAGAGGCACCCTGTTGAACCTCACTGGCCCCAAGAGACACAGAAGTGTGGTTAGCATTGCTGTCATTTAACTTGTGATTTCAACCAGTTTGCTAGAAAGGTAAGCTGTTTGCAATTTCTCGTCTTTTCCTATGGAGAAGACTGAAGAGTACTAATTCAGAAAAAATATGGCAAATTTTCTAATTAATTGTTGGAACAGTGTCTCAACCATGAAGAATTCAGTTTCCAAAAGAGTATTTCAAAAGAGCATATGGCACTAATTGTCATAGAGTCCTTGTTACATTTTATGGATTTTTCATTGTGTAAAGCAGTGATTCATTTAAAAGAAATATTTGAACAGAAATTCCAGCATACAGCTAAATTAATATAGACATTAGCCCAGGCTCTAGGAGTGTAATGTTGGCAGGCTACAAGCTCTTTTTGTTCCTGTGGACACCGCTCAAAGGAAAACAATGTTTTGATTTCCTTGATCTGAGAGCCATTTATTAGAATGTGGACCCCGATGTGTCCTTGTTATTGAAATTCATTATGTGGGCTTCAGAACCTCTCCAATTAGCCAAGTTTTCTTGCCTGATTTCTTAAGAAAGGGACAAAACCATCTGAATACAGCAATATCTTGCATAATATGGAATATATCATTTTTCGTCTCTCAATGATTTTACATATAATGATGATGTGTAGAATGGCAGGAAGAAAACTTCTTCAGCATGTAGCCGCCAATCACATCTTATTGTTTTCAAAGAATGGGCAAATGTTATTGTGTATTGTGGGTCCAATGAAAATTTAAGAAATTTGCTAGAGTTATATGTACTCATGTAGACAAGTTTCATTTTTTAGAATCAACAATTTCATTCTGTCTTCTTCAAACTGGCTTTGTTATAATCAAATCTTCATTGCCAATTGTATCAGTCAGTGCTCACTAGAGAAACAAATTTACTAAAAGGTATATAAACATCTAAGGATTTACAAAGTAGATTACAATGGCCGCCTGGAGAGACAGGCGTGGAAGAATGTAAAAGGCCGTCTGCGTGGGGCAGATCTGAGGGAGCCAGTCCCAGGTTGACGGCTTGGAGCTCACTGTAGTGTCCCGTGTGAGTCCCTGTCAGGAGGCTGACAAGTCTGTGCTGAAAGCCAGGCGCTGACGTCCAAGGTGAAGGTGAAGGCTGGAGCTCCTCTGAAGAACAGGAGAGAGCCTTCCTTCTTTGTTCCCCTTGTAGTCCATTCAGGCTACAAACAAGCTTATTGGTTGGTGCCACTCACACCCAGGTGGCTTCAATAGACACCTTCAGCCACACCCAGAACTGTGCTGATCCAATTAGTGGGATAGTTCTTATTCAAGTTGACACAATACGTTAAATAGCACACCTGGAATGATTTTATTGCCCTAAGCATGATATCCTTTCCCTACCCACTCCCATGACCTCATTCTCATTGGTTTTATGAAGTTCAGGTGATCATTAGGACAGTGCAGGGTGAGAAAACACCAGGCTTTGGAAGAGATGTGCTTGATTTCAAATACGATCTCAGCCTTATCACCACTGCTTGACATCAGGAAAGTGACTTGTCTTCATCTATGGGATATGCATCTTGCAAGGTGGGATTAGAGATCAAATCTGTACTACAGACAGTCCATGTGAAGTTCCTTCCATGTGATGAGTGATCATAACTGTAACATTGCTGCCTCTATTACGGTCTGAAATTTTCTAGCGCCTTGATTTGCTTATTTATCAATAGAGCCATTGCCTCTTGAGAGCTGTATTGCAAAATAGTCTTTTATATCCTATATATTAATGATTCCCATTTTTCCTCATTTAATAAATATGATGTCTAGGTTGGACAGCAAACTTCTCTAGAAATCTCTCTGCCCTTTGAACACTGTGTTAAACTGCTTTTGCTACTAAAAAGAAAATGCAATGACAGAGACAGACAGACAGAGATGATATTATACCCGATCATCTATGAATTTTTGAGTGTTGCTGTTGCTGTTTTGGGAAACATGATGTTAGCATTAGAAGACCAGGGTATAAATTTGTATTCTAATAGTTGATGCAGCTGTGGGCAAAGTACCAAAAGAGTAACTTAATAAACATGTTTATAGTTTAGATCCGGAGCAGAATATTTTATTATCTGTATCGTAAGGTGGCCGTAAGGTCTGAGGAATAGTAGAAAAAGAAATGTGTGTGTAGAATATCCCCCACTTTATGTAAGATTGCAACTTCCTAGGAAGTACAAAATATATACTTTTATGTTCTTTAGCGTACCAACAACAGCTGGATTCTTGGTTATATCTAGAAATAAAACATGCATTCTTACAGTTGACTCAGTTTTTAATGTTCTCTTAGTCTTTGAACTTTTGGGTCATAAATAGGTTTTTATAATCATAAATATACTGGAAAGAGAATGTGCCTGTGCCTCATGATGTGGCAGGATGCGGAGACAGAGAATTGATTATTGGTAATTGATATTTAGCAACAGTATATCCAATATCATTTTAGTAAAATGTTTTAATGTTTTTCTGTAGTGTACTTGCAGCCCAAGCTATTAACAAATAGAAATGAAAAGCATGATACTACAGGCCTTTGCACACAACTCCTGTAGCAATGAGAATCTAGGAGTGCAGGAGACAGTTCAGAGCGTGGCTATCCAGAGGAAAGAGATACCATTGTCCAGGAGCCAGAAGGGACCTGTTCTTGTGCAAAATTTTAGGGTAACCGAGGAGCCAGGACCTTCTGCAAGGCCTAGAACCTCAGCCTTACAACCTCGCATCATGGAATCCCACCATGCTCTGTGAGTGTAATTAAAACCACCTTGAGAGGAGTAATACAGTCTTTTAAATGCTCAGAGTGTTACAATGAAAATTCCCAGAAATGATCATTCATTTAATAATAATTAAATGCATACTATGTGCAAAAACTCTAGCCTGTACAATAACTAGGCATTTTTGTGACCTTGATTCTCTTTTTTCCTCCTTAAGAGAATTCACCAGCAAAATCCTGTTGTTACACAGGAGAGAAAAGTGCTCTATTTGTCATTTCTCAACTGAAATGCTTCCATCAACCTTGAATTACAGGAAGAGTCTCCTGCGCTCAGCTATTGTTTGCATCGTCATCATCATCATCATCATTATTCCACGCTTCTGAAAGGGAGCTGAGAGTGCTTCTTTTAATGCCAACTCTGATTTGCATGTTCACAGGAGGTTTGAAGTTTCAGAAATTAAATGTCGGGGTGTAAAATTTTCTTGAAGGAAGAAAGTATGATTGCATCAAACTTTCAAAGTACAATCAAAGTCTAAAGGAAATATAATTATTATTGTCGGTTTATCACCTCAAACATGTTGTTGTAAATGTCATTATATCAGATGAGTTTTGTAACAGGTTTTCCATTTTGCACTTTATTTGACAAGGTGATTCATTGTTTAGTGCAGTTTAAGATGTCAGTCCTTCTGGAAGGAATTGAGCCGAGCTGATGTGCATAAGAACATTCTTCCATCAAAGTATATGATTAAAGAAGAGTTAGACTCCTGAAATATTGTTTCCAAACTTACTTGAATAAGAGTGGTTTCTTTTTAGAGATACAATTTATCACAGTTTGCTACATCTGGGAAAGTACACAGAAGCCCTACATACCATCTATGATACTTGGCATAGTTCGAATCCTAGGCAAGATAATTCTATCTTGGTAAATTTGTCTCTATCATGGAAGCCCATCTGGTAATTGCCACTGTTTTTGTTTTTGTTTTTTTCAAATCAAATATATCACAATAAATGAAGGTGACAGAGCAAACTATTTGCCCCACATTATTACATGTGGTGTACTGGGTCAGCATGTGTTGGTCACACAGTACTAGACACATCACAAGAAAGCACCTAGCTTTTGAGCCCTGTTGGAGAACTAGAGCCTTCTTTTTGCCATTTTGATGATGGCACAAGCATTTCACTTTTTCTCTTTCTTAATTTCTCATATCAAAATTGTTAACAAGAACACAGATATTTGTAATACAGAAGAACACTATCTTTCTATCTAGATATAAAAGGCTAAGAGCTCGACGAATTTGGTGTTACCTCTCATATTCAAATCAAAATTGTAAATTATTTGTGTACCATTATACAATGTGTGTGTGGGGGGGTGAATCCAAAGCTCTGCAAGAAGTGATTTGCCTAAGACATAGGAACAATAAGTGCAGATCTGTGATTCCGAATGAGGTCCTGCAACTCTAGTATCAGAAGTACTTTTCTTTTCTGTGGCTATTGGGTGTATCCAGAACACACCAAACTTCTTTCTTTCTTTTTCTTTTTTTAGAAGCCTTGCCTACAGATTTTACCATTTGCCTAGATGATATCTATATTATATATTCGGTATGTATTTTTAAAAATTCTACTGGATATCTGGCTATTAGCACCTTGTTTTAGGTACAATTGCACAACCACTGTAAGCTATGAGAAAGGACAGCCTTTTCTTCCTTTCCCCAAAGCAAAATATATGCTGATTTCAACAAAGGTTAAAATGTCCTATGCCATTTACAGGGAAATTAGAGGTAAAGGCACTCTCAAATATCTTCCAAATTACATTATTTAAAATTAGCCAAGTGGAGGATATCATGTAATAAAATTCTTTGTTTAAAGTGAACAGTCTTTTGATGGGAGATAAAATGAGCAAAATTGAGAATATAAAATAGTAGATATTTATGTTGCTGCCATTAAAAAAGGACAGATATGTGATCGCTGAATGATATGCCCTCAATCATGAACACACAGATAGATCTGACACTTTGGTAGGTTCAAGGCTGAGATATTGTCAATATGTCTCAAGGGTAGAAAGTCCAAGATAATTTGCAGGACTTTAGCTCTCCAGTTTAAAGGTAAAGTCAACACATCATATTTTTTATCTACTTGTAACTTCAAGTATATTAAACTAAGGGAAAATTTTTGGTGACTCCTCTTTATGTTGTTGCACTAGAAGCTTTGAAACCTGTGTTTATGTGTGTTTGACTACTGTTTTTTTTGCTTGTATTTCAATGTAGAAAGCCATCTGGATAAGAGAGCTTGTTCTTACTTTAATGAAAAAATTTTGAATGTGAATCTATGCGTATATTATCTTCATATGTATTTATGGTTCAGAATTTAGTAGAATCAAAATACATATTTTTCATTGTTAAGCAAGTAATAGAAAATTGTATGGTGATTATATCCTTAGACTCATGCCTAGATTCAGCAACAATGCTCACTCCATATTACTTCTGATACCTTCAGCAAATTATTTAATTCCTCTGCTCTTCAGTATCTCCATCTTAAAATAGCTCCTAATTTGTAGGCTTATATGAGTTCATATCTGCAAAACACCTCGATGAGTATTTGGGCACATACTAAGCACTATGTACCCATTTGCCTTATAGCTTTTCTATAAGTTGAATGATCATAATGTATTAAAAAATGTAAAGAATCATATTTTGAGAAGCATTAATTCATTTTGAAATTTTGCTTATTTTTTGAAGAAAAATAAAATGTGAAGATAAAAATCATCTCTTTTAAAGAAAACTGGTAGTACACCACAATAACTAAGACAGAACCAGAATGATGTACACAGGGCAAGTCATTCTGAATCACTGTTCTTGGAGATGGTAAAATGAAAATGTTTGGAGAGTTAATATGTTTGAATACAGACTGACTTTGGACAAGTTAGCAAATGTCCCTGAGGTGAAGATTCCTTCTCTATACTAATGTATCTATCGGTTAGGTTGCTAGGGGAATCAAGTGAGATAACACTTGTTAAGCACTATTAACTCAATAACAGTTATGATCAATATCAGTATGGATAATTTTGTTATTTGAGCCTCTTGTGTATATTATTATCTCAAGCCTCTTGTGTATATTATTATTCTGTCAAGAATAAATGTGGCATTGGTTGATTTTACTTAAAATGGAAAAACATAAAAATGAAAGTGGACTACAGTGAGCATTGAGGAAGTTCACGTGTGCACAGATAGTAGTGGCAGAATTTTAGGGCATAATTTGTCAAATTTTTATTTCTGCAACTTAAAAAGAACATTTGGAGAAATCTTACTGAATTTAGAGAACAAAAATAAAACAAAAATTTAATATTGAAGACAGAGGAAATTGACGCAGAGAAAGAGGATAGAAAAATTTGTCTTATTTACATGACAAGAGAGCAACAAATCACTTACTTAAGCCTTTAAAATATAATTTTTATGAGAATATTGACTTTCATTTATGAGAAGATAAAGAAACTGATTAAAGAGAGTAGAGGCAAAAAGTAAGGTCTTCTGCACATGAACAAAATTCCGACCTCAACACGATCTCTCAATGGAGACAATATGTGTAGAAATATTTAAACATAGCTAAACAACCACTATCCTGGATGCTTTTTGGAGTAACTAAATGTAATCTTTGGCCATGAAAAATGACCCGATGACCATTTTCTACTCCAACATTCTATGTTGTAAACCACAGACTGGAGCTTCCTAACTTAGTTCTATGGCACACCAGAGGACAGAGCTGAGGTTGGACCCTCTTGGCCCCCATAAAGTTAGTGATGATGGGACATATATGAGGTCAAAATGAGCAGCCTCCTCTGTTTACTTCAAAGTATGATATCACCACTTCATGTCTGCTGTGATGTGAAAATTCCAGGGAATCATTGGCTTGGTGTGTCAAGTAATGAAATATGTTACATGTAAATACTGCACTTAAACACAAATGTGTGTCACTCAGTGAAAGCCTTTGGAGACTGTCTGGATTACTTTCCTCTCATTGCTGGGACAAAATACCAACCTTCAAAGTTAGGGAAGGCAAGGTTTATTTAGCTTACAGTTCCTGGAGGTTTCAGTCCATACTCAGCTGGCTCCAAGGCAGGGTGGCATGGGTAAGGGGCACCTGTTAATTCACAGCCACAGCAAGTGACAAGCAAAAAGGGCAAAACAGGAAAAGCATGCCTTCTTCCCTCCCTTATATTGAATGCTCTGCTCTATGCCCCAGGGTGGGTGCAGCACTCACACTGCCAATCCCAGTACTGAACAATGAACCAAACACAAGTGCTAGACCTGACCACCTTCAAAAGGCCTGATCCCCATGATGGCATGAGGATTTGGGGGAACACTTAAACCCAAACCACAAATGAGACCCCAAACAAAGCCTTGATACATACATGGGCTCTAGACAAGAATGAGAAAATTAAAGGACTTACAGTTCTCATTATTCAGATTGATGAAGAGTTCTTTGGGCTTTCTTCCAGTAAAATAATATAAGAAAAATCCAGTCAGAACATGACAATAACATGGCCAATGTGACAAGATCTGTATTTCCATAGAAAGTGCTAATGATCCATTTCCAATGTTCTATACTGCAAAACTCTCAAGTGATTTGATTGTAAATTTCCTTTACCAGAAAGTCAAAACAACCCTCTGAGCTAAAGGGAACCGATCACATTCATTTGGTTCTTTGAATTTTTTTTTTCTGTGTCTCCAAGTTATTTAGTTAGGAACTTTATATTTGATCATAACCAGAGGAGGGAATCTTAATCCATTGTTCAATCATCTACCAGGCTTTTATACTTTTATATAGTAAACATCAGAGAATGCATATTGTTATAGAATTACTGCTTAAAATTTTAGAAGATCCAATAAAACTGAAAGCTAGTTTAGGTAATTAGATACATGCAAAAATAACTACAATACAAGAAAGTGTATAAGAAGAGGCATAAAGATGGATCAGGAAAATAGATTTTGGACAATTGGAAGAGAGTTAAGATATCAGCATGCAGCATATATTTCTGAAGATAAAATGCTGTCTCTCAGTCAGAAGCATTTTAAGACTTTTCATGAAACTTATTGATTTATCATTGGTCATTGAATCCATAAAAAGGCCTAAGTGTATGATCTCAACCTAGATTCAAAGATTATAATTCTCCCCCAGAACCATTACTGCTGGCCAATATGGCACAAATTAACATGGATAGCAAAGGCCTTCTTTGTGACAGATCAAATGTCTATTTTAAATGCCATAAAACAGGGCTGGATCCCAAGTGCCCTGCCTTTAATTTTATAACAGAATAAATTGGTTGCCTTTCAATGACATAGCTGCAGTGAGCCACGCATCTCTCATGTGTTGATGACATGGCTTCCTATGTGGTTGCAGAACTGTCTTTGACAAGTAGTTCAACCTCGTGGCCAGTTTATGTCAGAAAAATCTGTAAATACTAGTTCTTCTAAAAACAAAATGACCAGCTTTGGCAGGTATGATCTGATGTCCAGATGGATAATATCAAACTAATCTGCTCACCTTATTATCATCTTTAGTTCCCAGGATCACAATTTGGGGTTTACCTTGTTAACGCTTGGGCTGCTGTTGATCTTCAAGTTGGACATTTTACAGGAGTCATGTGAAGGATCTCTTGTGGTCAAAGCGGACTTCTTATCCTTGAGAAGACAATTTTAGACATTTTTGTGCCCTATACTATGGAAGTCTGGTGTTTTCATCAAGAATTTGTGAATTGTTTGGGGAGAATTATTCTTGATCTACTTGAAAGTGCTCCTTTGACTCACTGCTGTGTGAAGGTAAAATAAATATATCAGACTAGTGCTTTTATTTTCACAAGAAAACAATGTCTTCATCATCTATATATCAGATCTTTTTTTTTAAATTGGCAATCTGTGAGCAGACCTGGATAGTAGATGCAATTTTGAATTGTCTGCTATTCATCTTTTGTCAAAAGCCTAGCTGAGACTGAGGGGCCACGAATCATTTATCATCAGATTCTCCGAAATGCAACCTTATTGTGTCCTCAGTTCTTTTGTAAACTTGTTATAAGAAATAGTTCTGTGTGAATTTATTTTTTTAAAAAAGATTTAAATTGAATTATCTATTATGCCACTCAATTATATTATCTATTATGCCATTAAATAGATAGAGAATAAATTCTTCTCTACATTCCAGTGTAAGAGAAAGTTACTCTTCTTTTATTGGACAAAGAATCTCGCTGATCATTCTTCCTTTACCTAGATTGCTGGGTAGCTCAGAGTGAATTTCTATACTTAATGTCAGTATTTGTCCTTAATCTGAATCTTCATTATTTCTTCAGCATTTTCATTTCTTGATTTATGCATCTTTCATTATGTTGTTTCCCCTTGTGATTTTTTTTGTAAGCTGTGTCAATTGATGCCTCGCATTTGGAAGTAGGAAGTGTATCAATACATATGAAAAACATCATCTCTTCAACATAGATGGGGCAGTAGATCAAGCCCTGAAGAAAGTGTCATAAAGTTCAGACACTGTTACATGTGCCAAGACTAACCTGTGATATTTATTATACAGACTCCTAGGCTTGCTGTGAGGTCTACTGAATCAGAATCAATGTGGAAATTGCGAATTCTTGTTTTCACAAGCTCCTCAGATGAATCTTCTGCAAGTACAGTCTGGGAAACACTGAACTAGGTGATTCTCTAAGTTGATGCAAATGTGCAATTGTATCTCCCTAAATTGTAAATTGCCTTTAGGGGGAAGGTGTAGCTTATGTTTTGCCAGAATTTTCTATAGCACTAGCAAGACACTCATTTAGAGATTCATAATAGACTTGGTTGATTAAAGTGTTTGAAGAAAAGTGGTAAGCACTATCAGAGACCCTAAAATGAGTAAGATACCAGGGAAGTTTTCCTTTGAGCCATGCGTGAGTTATGGGAGTCTCAGCATCATAGTGGGAACAGAAAGTGTTTAAACAGGATTTCAAAGGAATATTGGGAAGAACTTTCCTAGTCATGTGTGGAAGATGAGAGAGAAAGGAGAGAGTGAAGGGAGAGAAAGAGAGAGAGAGAGAGAGAGAGAGAGAGAGAGAGAGAGAGAGAGAGACTGAGACTGAAATTGAATCTTAAACAAATGGGAAAATATCAGTGCCATTATTTCAGGTAGGAAATGGTATAAAAAATAGAAATTATACATTGGACTTTAAAGTATCAAGACCAAAGAAAAGCACCAGGTGTCAATAGAACTGGATAAATGTATCTAGTATTCCAGAGAAAGCAAAAGTAGTGATGAAATACTGGAATTACACCCTTAGAAGTGAGTTGCAACCGTAACAACAAAGAACTCAGATAGAAATGGTAGAGTGAGAAGAAGGAAATCTTTAAGGAAATCTGGAAGAAGATTTGCAACAGACAAGGAAGAAAGGAGATTTATGGGTCACAAAGGAAATTTTTGGATTTTAAAAAACAAGAATAGCTTTTAAGAGAGGAGTTAAGCATCAGAAGCTTTTTTTACTATTGCATAGGATTATAATTTTCTGAGGAACTGTGAATCTCAAAGTATCCTATCTTTATAATATTCTATAAATTTGAAATTATTTTCAAGTAAAAGTTAAAAACCAGTTGTCTACTGTTATTTTAAATGTTTATAGCTGCTATGTTGTCATTAATGAAATCCAAAAAATATAATCCAAGAAATTTTTGCTATTTAAAAAATATGTCTAGAAGATAATAACTTTCGAGGTAAAGTTTTTACAAACCGTGACCTAAACATCTACTCTTAAAGCTAGTGTACCCTTGTCTGGGAAAAAGGCCTATGTAAAGAAAGTCACATAAAAGATGCTATGAATCATAGCAAAACCCTCATTTTTATTTCATTAAATAGAATTTTAATTTATACTATAATATATAGAATTCTCTCTCAACTGCCTTTTCAGATATGAAACCAAATAAGTGCATAAGAAATTACATATTTTAAGGTATTTCTCAAGCAAAATGCAATGATAAAAAGTATGTTCCCATTAGAACATTAATTTCATCTTTCATAATTAACTATTGCATTTTTCTTTCATCAGGCTCTGACCTTTAAGGTGTTCCTGTTGTGTGTGTGTTTTTAATGCCTAACTTTTCTAGAAAATGTTCAGAGGTCATAATGAGGCATAATTATATACAGTATATAATTTTATTTGGCCTTTTTCAAGTGCTAATTTAGCTATCATTTCTTCCTATAGAATTTTTATAAGAAATATATTTTAAAATGGAAGTCCTTTCTTCAGTTTTGGCATGAGTTATATACTCAATAATTTGATATGTTAAGTGAACACTGTGTATAAATCCTTATTCATCTAGATGGTAAATGAGCTTTAAAAATAGTTTATTTCCCTCAATACATGGTAAACCTCATACATGAGGAATATGTAAAATGGAATCGTTTCCTGTGTAGTTAAGGAGTTTTCACTTTATAAACCTTGCCATGAGCATCATTAGTCATTTGAAATTGGCAGGTATGAGAACACAAATATGAAGCCTGATTCAATTTTCACATCATTTTAATGATAAGATAAATTGCAGCAACTTGGCTTTCCGTATAAAGGGACACCTTAAAACAAGTGAACATATAATAGGAATCAAGCACTCACACGGAAGGAACTGTTTTGAATTGGTTACTTAGCATAAGTAACTTGATCAACTAATAGAACCAGACTAATTCTATAAACCTCAGAGTACTTTTTATAAACCAGTGGTTAGGGAATATTGGGATTTAAAGAGGATATTAAGCATTTTCATGTTCCTAACGCTTTCAATCATTTTTAATCCTTGAATAAATTTTGCTGAATAATATTTTCTGTCTGTGTCATTTGTTTAAAGAGTTGGAAAAAAGGAATTTGGATTTTTTAAAATGGCAGATTAATTTTAAGGAAAGTAAAATAAATTCTTAAATAATTTTAACATCATTTCTTGTTAATGTATTTATTAATTTGTATCACATTAATAAAATCTATTGTTATATGTCTTCATGGTTTGGGAAAAATCCCAAATTTACACCTGAGGCTCCTTGTCAAATTTTCCCACATAAGATGACTGAAGAAGGGAGACAGAACAATGGCACAGTATATAAAATTGATGAGCATGACAGTTCACATGGTAGAGACATAAAAGGCTTTGTGTACACCTGGAAGACCTTGATGTTCTGTGTCTTTTGACTCCGTGATTAACACTGGGCAAAACTACCATGGATCATCTGGGGTTCTTTATCCAGGGGATGCAGAGGGTTGATACTCTTGTTCTTTGGGACTTCTTTTCCTGGTTTTGTGAAACCTCGTGTTAGGCGACAAGAGTGTGAGTCTCAGATTCAGTGATTCTTAAATATGACATCTCATGATATCTCATGGTGTGTAACCAATAATAAACTATCAAATTTAGGAATAAACTTTTGGTTTAAGAATGAATTAAATTGGCCCTTAAAGCGATGCCACGCCAATCATTTGCCTTAAGTTATCCTCTTTGATTGAGAGAAAAGGGAGCAGAGTATTCTTTGCACTGGAAAGAATTATTAATGCTCTAGCAAAGTTAGCAAAGTCAGGAACGTCTCTTCCATGTCTGAATGTATCTACCCTACAATCTGTGTTGAATGTAATTAACCCCAAATGTGGTAATATTAAGAATTGGGGGTTCTTTGGAGGGGGTGATTAAGTTGTCAGGTTTGAACTCTCATGAATGAGATTAGTGCCCATGTAAAAGAAGTCCAAGGGAGATTTTTCATTAACATTTCAGCATTAGAAGATGCAGGAAGAAGCCACCATCCATGAAGCAGAAAACAGGCCCTCCGCAGACACTGAGTCTTCTGTTGCCTTGATCTTAAGTCTCAGTTTCCACAACTTTATGCAATAAATGTCTTCTGTTTATAAATTTCTCAGTCTACAGTATTTCATTATACCAACTCTAGGGGACTAAAGCAGCATCATATGTGTAAATACCTTCTACGTCCTATGTGCTGCAGTGAAAAAGAACGAAGTTCCATCACGCAGGCCCTGATTTACTTCAAAATACGAGGACAAATAAGCTCTTCATGATTGCTGCTTTGATGAGATCCCATTGATGAAGGGTCAGAACAGTCTGCAAGCACTGAGCAAAGTGTCTTTGCCAAAGAAACTTTACTATTGTGGATCTAATCTTCACATATCATTTTATTGTTTTATTCTGGAAATGTAAATACGCGGCAAGTCTTGAACTAAAAGGCCATTGCTATATGGAAGATGCGATTGTTTTAGGGAGGAAGTGGCTAAAAGGCTTCCTCAAGTTTCCCTTACCAGCTGGGTGGCAGTGGGAGGGGGCAATACCATCACAGGTGCATTCACAGAAAAAAATGAAGAAAGATTGTTTCTGTTGAAAGTCTTTTATTCAATATACCTACCATAGCAGGGAGTGTGTTGAGTAGTTATTTCTTGGTACATTCATTTTTAGTTATGATCAGCAATCATGAAATGAAGATGTACGGTATACCATCTCATCATGCTTTTACCTTTGTTAGGGGTGAAAAATAAATCTGAAAAAAAAGCTGACTGTGAAATGGTCTGGTTTAATTCCTTGGGTTGCTTTAGAAAACATTTAATGAAAAGATTCCAATTATTGGTGCATTGAGGCTAGTTTAGTTTGTGTCAATTTTCCTGATGATTTTGACTGAATTAGTTTGTCTATAATTGACTAACTGACTAAATCAGTCAGGGAAAAGTAGTGAACTAAATTTAAACCCTTAAATTATTGATGTGGAATAACCTTTTAGTTCATGAAATAAAACACACTTTAATTTTTTAATATAATGGCAAACTGAAATTGAAAATGCAATAAAATCTAGAAAGAAAAATACTGCAAATTCCTCTATGTTACATTGACTCTGAAAACTGAAATCTAAGTACCACTAAGAAAATTGTACCTAAATTGAGATATCCCAGACCAGGGATCAGAAAACATCTGTAATGGGCCAGATACTGTAGGCTTTGCAAACCCTATATAGGAGTTTTTGTTTCAGTCACATAACTGTGGTTACAGTGTAAAAGCAGCCATATGTAAACAAATGCATGTGGCCGTATTCCAATACAATTTTATTTATGGACACCAAAATTGAATTTCATACAATTTTCACATGTCATGAAATAGTCTCTTGATTTTTTTCAGATAAAAGTCATTCTTGGCTCACAGGTCAACCAAAAACATACAGTGGGCTGGGTTTGGCCTATGGGCTTTGGTTTGCTCACTCTTGCTATAGACTAATGAGCTGTAGCAGTAAGTTGTGACCTTCAAGACACATCAAGAATGTCAGTGACTCATTCCCTCTTCACTGAAGTGTTGAACAAAATATCACCCATGTGCTACACTTTACAAAAACAGTTCATCCTGAGTTTAATGAGAAACCACTGAACATACCAATATTTTGGATCATTCTGCAAAGTTGGCTTGGACTCTTCAGAATATCAGTGTTATGAAAGACTACAGAAAGGAAGAAAAAAAAATCACAGGAAATTGTTCAGGAGTAAAAGAACACAAATTTAAACAATAATATAGTCTTTGTTTGGTTCCAAGATTAAAAGAAAAATAAATGAAAAAGGACATTATTTGGGCACATAGAAAAATTTTAATATGGATTATCAGATAATATTAATGTTACCAATGTTACATTTCTCAGTGTGAAGATGGTACTGTAGATTTGTAAAAAAAAATGCCCTTGTTCTTAGATGATATATGCTGAATTCTTACAAATGAAGTGTTACATACTACATAGGTGTGACCATCACAGTGGGCCATTTCACTCTAATTTGGTATTGTCATCTAGTTTGTATCCATGAATCATAGAATGGGTAAAAGTTAAACTGTATGAAACAATCAACAAAATCATCAAACTCAGGTTTTTAAAAGTCTTAAATTTAGACTGTTCTCTTGTTGTCTAAGATGCATACTTATTAATCAAAAATCTGAAAAATGCTCTTTTTTTCTGTAAGTAAAACCCCTTCACCACTTCTATTGGTCAGCTCCAAATTATTTTGCATACTATTTTAATCACCAGATTTTTGAAAAGATAGAATAACTAGATAGGAAACAAAGTAAATATGGGCATAAACGTTATAATCACGATATTCAAGAACATGAAAGGCACTTTTAAGAGAAAAACTGTAAACCCTTTGGAGATAGAAATCATATTTTAGTTGCCTTTAGTTGTATATCTGATGCCGAACACAGGGCTTCACACAAGTAACCATTCAATGCATGTTGAATGACTGAGTAAATACATGTAAGCAAATCTATGAAGGAATGAAGACACATTGTTTTCTAAGGATACAAGATGGGTTTGGACTCGATGCAAGGACAAGATTCAAGATGATTCTAGCACTGGACTGGGTCACTGAAAGAAGTCATGAATTCTTATTGAGTTATTTATTTATTTATTGAAATTTACAATAATAGAATAAACATATTTTGAATATATTTTTAGAGAAAACTTAGCACTTAAATATCCACTTTTCTGTAAGTATTATGATGACAGTTCCTTGGTTTGTAGGAGTCTGTCTATTAACATTCAGTCAGGTTGCGATGGATCTGAAAATCATGACACATGAAGGGTAGTTAGAGGAACAGTAGTTGGGAGATAATGAGTAGCTGGTCTCAATTATCCTCAGGATTGCCATGAGAGATGGGAAGGAAAAGTACTCTGAGCTGCTCTGTAAGACAGAATATGGATCAGTAAATGTGGAACTGGGGATATTCTACAGCCTTTCTTTAGCAGCCTATGAAAGAACATTCTAACATCGACACACCCAGCAGTGGAATAGTTTGCCTATTACAACAGATAACAAAACACTGTCACAGGCAGAGTTGACACTGTTTTTAAGGGTAATTGGGGTGGCAGCATCTACGTGATATGTGAATTGAGGCTACTCCATATTTTCCAACCAGAAAAGGCATTATTCAGCCAAAAAGTCAATTTAAAAATCTGGTGTTAACACTAAGCAGATAAGTAGTAAACATTTTCAACACCTCAAACTCTAAGAGCACACAAGAGATAAATAGAACATTGCAGTCAATTCATTCTTCGAATGTTTTACCAATAGATGCAGACTTGGCATTAGTTACTATCCAAGAAAAATTTAGGTTATCTTAGAAGGTAAAATAATTCCCTAACCCATTAACTGCAGTCCAAAATACTCTTAGGTATTTAGAAGACTCTAGGATTTATTCTTTCTGTACATGCCAGGTCGCTTTTCCTGTGTACTTTATTATTGTCTCAAATCTATCATATTTTCTATAGCTGCCTCTTAACTATACAATTATTCCTAATCTCTTCCCCCTGCAATCCTCTGGGACACTGCAACTAGATGTTGGCTACAACCCCTTTAGAACAAATTACTATTTAAAAGCCCAGAATGAGTCACTCATTAAGAAGTAAGTATGGAAAAGATTAGTATGAGCATAAAAATACAAATTAAAGTGGTAGGAATTTAAGTAAGCAGTGTTTAAATGTTCTTGGTGCGATGCTAATAAAGCCTTAATTATAAATAAAATCAGGTGCAAAACAAAGACTCTACAAGGCTTCCTTACTACCTAACATACCACACACAAAAGTTCCGACTTATCTTCTTCAAAAGACCTTCAGTCCTCTCAATCGACCTTTTCTCTTATTACCCTTGGAATAAAGCTCTGCTAATATTTTATTGTCTAGCATTCCGCTCTCCCCTCTCACTCTTCTTCTTTGTCCCTCTCTGTTTCTCTCTTGGTTCTTTTTTACACTCTCTTTGCTCTCCTCATCTCTAAGACAACTACTGCGCGCCATCTGTGCATTCGCTTTGCCCCTATCGTGGGCACACTTCCTGAGAGCAGGGCCTTTGTTCTTCCTTGCATTCCCTGAATCTAGAATAGTGCTTTGCAGATAAAAGATGTTAATGAACTATCTGTTGAACAAATGATTGTCATTTCTGTGGCTACATGAATCCCTAAAATTCTTTCCTTTTTTAAAATTTGATATTAATTGATTATACATTGTATGTGATTTTATATTGCATTATATCTTTTTCTAGTCATGTTCATGTTTTAGTGTAGGTTCCTCAAAATGAGATATATGTCATACATGTTATTTAACTCAATACCGTTCAGCAAATTTTTATTGAATACCTACTGTGTGTCAGGCACTTTAGTAGGAATTGTAAGTTAAAAACTGTATTTAATAAGAGTCAGTGAAGATCAAATGGACTTTTTCTCTGATGATTTTTTACACAAAATAAATATACCTGAAATCTATGCTGTAAATAAAAATAATAGTAAAATTTCTGTATCTTTATACCATCCTTTTATCAAGCCTGTTCAAAATAATTATTTAAAATAAATTAAGACATACAAGATATCCAGAAATCTAACATTAAGCCATTACTAAGTAGAAATAAAAAAATCTAGTGTAACTTTGAATTAGTTTAGGAGAACTGGCTTTTCATCATTTTTTGTTTCAAGATTCTCTAGAGGCTAGAAAGATTTTGAAAATCATAAAGGTTTCATGTCTAGTCTGTAATTTAATTTTAAGTTTCTTATACCATATGGATATTTTGGAAGCTACTACATGTTATATTTTCTTAGAACCAGATGTGACAATTTTGGTAAAGACACAGGTAGAAGAGATCACTAATTTTCCTTTTCCCTCAATAGACGTTTTATTATGCCAATTTTAATTATCATGCAATCTAATGGATTTAAGGCTTATATTTTCCACATCACTAGACAACACAAACATGAAAGCATTTTATACTGTCATTATACATCAATGTTTGTCCTTGGTTATACATATATACAGAACTTATTCACACATCTTAACCTTGCTATTTCCTCTTTCCAAACCAACATAATTTTACCTTGAAAGCAGCTTTTTAATAAATGGTATAAGAAATACAGCAAGGCACACTTTAAAAAAAACTTTTCTCATTATACTTCAAGAAGCATAAAAAAACAAAACTGTTGTACATAATTTAAGAGTAGAATGTCACCAATTTATAATATACAACACTATTATAGTTGTTTCTTGAAGTGCTGCATAGATTATTATTAAAATTAAATAAACAGAATGGTGGTTTCAAGAGTTACTTAATTTTGAAAGAAAGACCAATGTTTCTTCTGTATGCTGCAATCAAATCAAATGTTGGCTATTCAGGTAAACCTCTTTCAATAAACATAGGCAACATACCATTAAAAAATCCAGATTTAAACATGAAATTGATCCAGTACTGGTAGGGATGTCATTCCAGACAGGTGTGTTTAATGGACCATCAACTTGGTGAGTGGCAGAACTTTAAAGAGCAGATGGGGAGGGGAAGAGGCAAACAGAAAAGTCTCACTGAAGAGAGCGGGTCGGTAGAGGTAGCTTGGGATAGGACTCCATGGGAGAACAAGCAGCTTTGCTGAACTTCAAGGACGATCACCGAAAGAGAACCAGTGCACACATTCAGATCACAAGGCTCCTGTGGACAGACTGCATTCCGAAGGACGATTCATCTTGGATAATCAACGTGACAATGGCAGTGAGGGCGTGATGAAACCGGAGACAGCCCAGGGCAAGAGGATGAAGCCAACCCTGAGTTGTAGCCAGACTATCTACAAAAACAAAAATGTGACAAAAAAAGTTTCAGAAATGTCTTTTTCATTTGTAAAACCAAGCCCTTTGAGGAACCTCTGAAGGTTTGCCATTTTGGGACTGCCTACTGATGTTCTGAAATAAAAGCACACACAAAATATAAATAAATAATGATTTCCAAGTTTCACATTACTTACACAAAATATTTTCATAAGAGGTGGGGAAATATATTGTTTCTTTTAACAAGGCATAATATCAAATAAAAGAAGAGAAATCAGGTTTGGACTTTTCTCTGTGTCACTGGTGAGTGGGTGGCTCAGTTTTAAACACTCAAGATGGCTTCCAATCTATGTGAAAATGTGAAGTGGTTGATGCCAAGTGATTAGGGAAAGTATTAACAATGATTCCAAGACTAAGAACTGAAGTTCTCAGACTTAACCCTTATTTCAATGACTTTATGTATGATCTTGAATAACTCCACTGCTATCTACTGGTGAACTATTCATAATGTGATAATCCGGAAAGTTTCAGTCCCTTGTCCGTAAAAGGATATAACTAAAACTTCTCACTCAAATGCTAACACATTTTATTTAAGGTACACAGCACTGCGGAAAGGAAACTGATTCAATTATTTTTGTATATCTGATGGCTGGTACACATTTGTGTCAACCTTAGTCTGCTCTACATGTTTCTAACCGGCTAAAATCAACTGGTCAAATGTGAGGGCTATCTGAATTCTAGGTTTAGGCAATATAGGAGGCAATTCGTTTTCTCTCACTACCTCTTGAAGCAGGTTTTTGTAGTCTTAGTTTAAACTAAGTTTCGAAGTTTGATATCAGGTTGTTTTACTGCCTGTCTAAAACTAAGTATTTTCATTCTCTTGGTGTTGCTTTCTCATTTTTCTACAATCTTGAAACTTATGTAAGATCTAGAAAAACATTAACCATGAGGGCTTGTCCAGCGCCACAGGAAGCCGGGGGGAGTTGAAAAGTTAACAGGAACAGGGAGAGGTAGACAGACGGGAACAGATGTACCAAAATTTGCTACAGTAAATTAACGCAGTAACTTGAAAAAGTGTGGTACATTGTTCAAATGCTAACAACATGATTCATCTAAAAGCTGGCCACTGAGTGGGAAATCCCTAAGTGAGGCAAAGCTGGTCTCACTAAGCAAGCTGGCATTTCAATGTTCTGGATAATCAATTCTTTCAGTGTGGCCTACTTGGAAACAGGGGAATCAAAATGGTTGAGTCACAAATTTGGTGTGAGACAGACAGAGATGGGGGCAGGGGAGAGAGAGAGAGACAGGGAGAAAGAGACTATAAATAACATCTTTGTTATTTACCGTGGCGAGTCTTGTTACTCAGAAACACTGGGTAATTAAAAACACATCCACTGGAATCTTGACTTATTTAAGTGGTTCTCTAGCTAAATTTGATAAGATTATATCTGTATTTTCCAGTTAAAAATTAATATGCAACCCAAAGGTAGTTTTTTGTTTTTGTTTTTTGCTTTCTTTATGGTTTTTTTTTTTTTTTTTTTTTTTTTTTTTTTTTTTTTTTTTTTTTTTTTTTTTTTTTTTTTTTTTTTTTTTTTTTTTTTTTTTTTTTTTTTTTTTTTTGGACAGGGCTTCATTTTGTAGTACAGGCTGGCTTTGAATTCACTATGCAGCCCAGGTTGGACTTGATGAATCTCCTGCCTCAGCCTCCCAAATTCTAGGGTTATAGGCATGTGCCACCACACCCAGCTGCAAAGGTAGTTTCTTAAATTTGAGTGGTCATCTTAGGAAAATATCAAACAATAAGTGTCAAGCCAATTTTAAAAAATAAGAATTAGTGTTTCCATGAGAAATGTTTGTTCTTATAGCCTTCTCAGTTTGAAAAACTCAGCAGCAGCACTTTTAACTATAGGGGTGTATACTTGAACATGCATAAATACAAATAGTTTGCCTAAAATCTACAGGCCACCAACACACACAGACCAATAAAGAAGGAAAGACTATGAAGCTAAAAAGTTCTAAAGAAAATACGTGCATTCTATGTAATGCATCTCCCCACCCTAAAAAAATTCTCTTTCTCTTACACACACACACACACACACACACACACCCCAGAGCAAATCAAAAACCAAAAACCAAAAACCAAAACCAAAAAGTATACACTGGCTGCATGTGATGAGTTAAATTTTTATACCATAGGATTTATCCAGCCTGAAGTTTAGGGTTAAACCATTCATCAAAGATCAGAGGCTTATGATGAGGATTATGAAGAAATAACTGTCAGAATACAGCAAAAAGATTAGTGCAAAGTACATCTCTTAGGCAGGTCCTAGGAGACACTCCAGACATACATTATATGCTTCCTCCAAATTAGGCAGAAAGAGCTGGATCTCTCCAGTTACCTTGCCTTTGATGTGATTTGCTGGAACTGACCTCTCTATTTTTATAGAAACATGACACATAAATGAAAATAGTGAAAAGCACAGCAGTGTGCCTGGAAATCTGTGCAAATGCATACTGTTAGACCATGTTAAAGCTTCTCAGTTTCAGCTGCCTTTTAATTAGAACACAGTAAATAAAAACCTTTTCAAATATGTTTGAAAAAAATTAGTTACTGTTAGAGACTGTATCCTCTAATTTATATCTCTTCTGGATGAAATTATAATCATTTTATCACCTGTGAATTTATTTCAGGGAGAAAACCCCCAGAAAATTGAATTAGGTGAATCATTTTTGCCTTGCTAAAAAGAAAATCCTGATAGTTTTCAAATGGGTTTCAAAAGTAGAGCCTTTTCTTTTGCTTTTTTGAATCTGGCAAGAAAAATATCCTCCATAAATAAGCTCCTACCGACGTGAAACCTCGTATTTACCAAATAGCTTTACTATATATTCCTGAGTTAAATACTAAAAGGTTGTCAGTACTTTAACAAGTACTGATTGATAGTACTTTAACAATGTGTGAACATTTACATCCAGGAACCCACTGTTAATGATTAGAGGACAATTCAAGGATTCAGATGTTTTGTCCACATGACACTGAAGGACCAAACAAACAAACAAAAAAAAAATCCTGAGTGGAACCACAGTAAATCTGGCTACTTAAACAATTCCAGGCCGATAACAAGTCACTTGGGGGTGGTGTAAGTTCTGGAGAAGTAAAATTGTTGTTTCTATCTTTGCCCATGATAGGGCCAGGCATCACTGGGGCGCAACAAAAGTTTGCTGAGTGATTGATATTTTTACACTGTTCCTGGTTGCAAAATGTGAGGATTACACAGAAGAATCAGCACATTCACTTCCCTGGTGTCTGAAGATGGAGGGGCTCATGATTTACATTTCATTTCAATTCTATGTCTCTGTAAAGCAGAGACAAAGCTCCCAGAGGATCGCGAAGGCACAATGCATTCCAGAGCCTTCCCCAGTGCTGGAGCTTCTGGAGCTCTGGAGCCCAGCACGACTGGTGACTTGAGGGTCACAGTCACATGACGTCATGCTCAGGGTGGTGTTGCTTTCAAGCTTTTTATTTCCTTTCAGAAAACAAAATCAGCCAGGCTCTACCAGTCTTTCTGTGGTGGTTGGCAGAGCCGGCAGTACAATCGATTCTAATAGAACTTGTTTTGAAGCAGCTTATGGAATTGCAGTTACTCTCCCTTAATGGTCAGTTTTACTGCATATTGATGGAGAGTGTGATTATAGGGTGGACACGACTCACAGAAAATACATTTCTCTCTCTACTTTTATTCTCCCATGCAGCCAATTGTAAATAGAGTCTAAAACACATAAAATTAGTTGAGTTCTATTAGTACATGGGATGGTGTTCTTCAATTTTGCATACTGAATTTATTTTTAGGGTACATATATGATATAGATTCCCCCTCACTCCCCATTTCTAACAGCTCTACACAGAATTACACATTTTAATGAGCTTAGGGCACAGGTGTTGCAGGAAAAAAATAATGATGTTTGCCATTCATCTTTCAAATTAAATAATGTGTTTTTAAATAGTAACTTTTTTCATAATACATTATGGGAACAACATTTATCTGTCACATTTTAAAAGATGTATTTGTAATAAATGTAAATTACTTTTAGAAAATCAGTAATTAGGCTCATCAAAAAATAAACAATCTGCCACAAAAAAGATAATCTTTAGCACAGTTAAGTATAATAACTGTTATTTGAATAAGTTAACAAATTAGGGTAGATTGCTTCTGTAATTCATTTCCTATAGCACGAGTTTAGGTTACCGCATTAGGCTTCTGGAGTGGGGGTGGAGATGGCATTAGATACCTTGCACTTTGGTGAAATATGACTCTCACATTTGAAAGCTCAAATTTTTTTTCTTTGAGCTTGATTGAGAAAGCATATTCATTACTGGGGCTTAGAAATGAGAAATAACAGAATCTTTGTGTCACTTTGAGAGATACATCATCATCTCAGAATTATCAATCAATAGCTGTCTTATTAAATATGAAGAGCAGAAAGACTTTCTTTAAAAAAATTGATGAAAATCAGCCTGTCACCTTCAGGCAAAATTCAGAAATTCTGTTTTTATCAAGACACCATTAACTTGTCATGTGTTTTTTGTGCATTTGCTTTCTGTGCCTGTTCTCAATCTGTGTGTGGATAAATAAGAGCCTCTTCTTTAACATCAACTTTCCCCTCCTGTTTGAATTCTCAGACACGGCCATGATTAGGAGCTGTGACAGCCTTCCACTAGGGAAGCAAATGTGATGATAGTTACACTAGACAGGAGCATAAAAGGAAGGGCCAGATCAGGAGATGCAGCCTTTAGCCTAATCACTGTTCATCGCCAGGCACTGAAGGGAACCGTTGGCTCTGAACAGGGAGCTGAAGTAAGGAGCACTGCTACTGTGCATGCATTTTGATCACAGGGTGTAACCACCGTTTAGCTAACCTCTTTTTCCTCTCTTAGTAGAAGAATTTGAAACCTTCAATTGTTTGATTACTTTCTCAAATTTTGTACTTAGCTTTCAAGAATGATGGAAAAAAGGTCACTAAAAATGTCAGTTTTTACAGTTTTTTCCTCTTTTGCTTCACAGATACTTTCATTGTTTGGAGAATTTCTTTTACCTAAATGTCTCATCCTGATCAATGTCTGCCCATAGTCAGTCATTCTACTAATCTTTTCTTCTATGATAGTTTTCTTGATGCAAATTCTTACTCTATAGAAGGACTTTACATACCTTTCAATGAGAGGATTTTCATGCTTGGGGAGGAGTTACATTCTACGTATGCGTATTTCTCTGTGGTTCTCCAGGGAGATCTAGAAGATTTTCTTCACAGGTTAAAGATTTGGGGCTGGGATGCAATGGAGTTTTGTCTTTCAGCTGATTTGCCTTCAAGCAGAGGTCCTGAGCCTTAGATTTGGCTGAAGTAGCATTGTGTTCTTCTGGCACTCCTGATTCACCTGGTTTTCCTGAACTCTCCTTTTCACCATCCATCTGTGAAGGAATAAACTCTGAGTTTTCTGCAGAGCCACTGGAAGTCTGGGGCAAATCATCTACTTCCTTTCTAATGTCAGCTTCTTTCTGAGGGGGAGGTATTGAAAGAGGCACCATATCTGTTTCATTAACTAATAGAGAAGTATCGCTGAATTTACAAGAGCGTGGTGTTGCTTGTAGTGGCACTTTAGTTTCCGTGGGAACTGCATATTCATCTGGAGGAGCATTAGAGAAACAGGGATCCTCTGCATTGGGGTCATTCTCAACACAGGCCTCAAAGAAACATTCAATGTCCTCCTTTTCATCTAAGCCAGAGTCGACTGTGTCTGGTAGCAACGGAGTATTGCTCTTCTCTTCTATGTAACTGGTGACCTCCCCACAATCACTGTCATGAGATGAAAGGGATAAATAGGAATAAAAGTCTCCTTTTCTCAAATGGATGGGGCGGTGAGAATGTTCTAATACTTTTTCCTTGATTTGAGTTAATGAAGTGGGAGCAGCCACCTCGTTTTCAGGTTGAGATTTACTTTTTAGGGCTGTTGAAGCCATATCAATAATTTCTTTAACAAAGTCATGTACGGAACAATCTTCAGCATGTTTTTGATGGAAAACATCTGGCTCACAGTTGCAGCAGGAAACACTACCACTGATAGAGGAAGTTTCCTCGGTTTCATTTGGTTCAAGTGCTGGGCAGCAACCAGCAGAATTTTCATCCACACTTGATGTATCATTAGAAGATTTCGATACATCACAGACTTGTTGGTTGTTAACTCTGGTTTCTAAAGACAGTTCTGGGCAAGCCTTTGCGATGGGAGTGCAGTTGGCCCTCGGATTTTCAAAAGGGTGGTGATTTGCACATTCCTTTGGAAGATGGCTAACATTTGGAGGACCAAATTCCTTTCCAGCCCCACTCAAATCATCTGAACCATCCATAGTTGCCTTATACTTACAATGCTCACTTTCTGAAACCTTCTTCCCACTTGAACTAAGATTCTCTGATGAGTTTGACCTTTCACTCAGCTTATCTTTTGGCTCTTCTGGAGTACTTTCAATATTGCCATTTTCCATATCTGCCACATGTGGATCTTTATTAACTTTGAAAATATTTTTCTTGTTTTCACTCTTTGTTCCTAATGCATGCATATAGGGTGAATTCTTACTATTTCCATTATTTTCAGAGAGGCATTTTATGGAGTCATTTAGAAGGGTCTCAATATTTAGGGTATCAGAGGGATTGGTTACTTCATTACTGCTTATATCTTTATTGCCCTTTATTTCTTCACTGAGATTACACCGTTTCTTATCTCTTGTCAAGGAAAGTTTTGGCCTAATCCAGGTCTGTAACTCATTTTTTATGTAGTCTAGTCCTGACATCAGGTTGCATTCTTCATAAATTTCATCATCTGTTGCAATGCTGGAGTCATCATCCTCATCTTTGATACAAAGTTCTTCTTCAGTCAAGGTGAGGGTAGAGCTCGAGAGAAGGTCACTGTCATCTTCATCATCAGTGCAAGCAGAGGTGCATGAGACATTGACAATCATGCTGACATTGACATCACTTTCATCAGCCACAGAGCGATTAAGGCGTTTCCTAAAAGATGCATTGGATTCTGGAATCTTGTTCTTGTGTAACACAATGTCCTCTGAGCAAAGAGAGAGTTCATCACTGCTGCTAAGTTCTGTGAGAGATGCTGCTGAGTCTTCATTGATAGAAGATGCTATGTCCAAGGACATTTGGCCAGCATAGGACATCTTTTGGGAGCTGCTTTGAAGAGTGATGTCAGAAATACTTCGCTTTATCTTTTGTTCTGAGGGACTCTGGATATTCTCCAAACGATTCAAGAGATCTAATGTCCTTTTACTCAATTCACCAACTGAGCCACTGCTCACACTTATGTCCCCAGAGCTGTGACAGCTAAAAAGATCTTCATTGCTTTTATAGGATGTCAACCAACTTTCTAAAGAAGTACTTCTCTGGAGGCTGTCACTGCCATTTTTAAAGACACTCAATCCAAATAGATCACCGCCTGGTGAAAGGGACTCAATAGATGAACTACGAGATAAAAGGGAGAATTGTTTGGCATTTGGAATGCCAGCAAATGCCTTCTCTATATCTCCACTTTTATATGAGCTGCGATCCATTTCATGGGATGCACTTGCCAAAACCTTTTCATGGGGTGGTGCATCTGGTTGTAACTCTGAAGCCTGGTGTTTAGATTTGCAAGATTTTTTATCAAAATAAAAACCACAGAGAAGGTGATCCTCCATATGTGCTTTTTCACTCTGTGACTGTTTCATTATCATTGGTAATTTGAGTTTTGAGCCTTGGAGGTAAGAGTAATCATAAAATGTAAACACATCATGTTTTCCTTGTAATTCTTCTCCCAAACAATCAGGGGTATGTTTGGTAACACTGTTTAAATCTCCAACTTTTTCATTTACACAACCCACTGGTGAAATGGATGACTGAGAGCTATTTGGAAGCTTACAGCGTTCTTCCTCATCTTTAAATTTTTGCTTTAATACATTAATTGCATCTCCCACTTGTGAATCCAGATGTTCAGGATTACTTGGGGGCCCATCCACTGCACTGAGCAAGCACATTTCTGAGTTGGTAGTCAGTTCAGTGTCTCCTTCACTGACGATTCCACTTTCACTGCCAGAATTCTGGCACATGTCTCCACTGTGGCATGAGCAAGGCTTTACCAAATTGGGACCTCCTAAAATATCTGGCAAAGATTTGGTAGATGAAAATGAAGAGTCTTTACTAAGACTCTTAGTCAAAACACTAGGCTGTGTTATGCTAGTAAAGTTTGGATTGTTTTTCAGAAAAGGCAGGTGGTTGTCCTCGTAGAGTTCAATATTGTGGAGGCTGTACACCTGGTAAATATGTGGACTGGAGGGTGCAGTGATATTTGAGGGATACTGAGACCCCCCATGGTCACCTGCCCCTTCCTCATAACCAGGGTCCTCACTACTTGTCTCTTCACACTTCAATGAAGGAATTACAGGTTGGGGTTCTTGATCAAGGTCAGTTGATTCTTCATTAAAACTAATTAACTTGTTACTTATATCTGTTTCATCCCACTCCAAGGCATCTTCATTCATCCCATTTAGGTCCATCAAACCAGGATCAATCACATTCAAAGTCTCCTGTGAAAGAGAAGAGCAGAAATGGAGAATTAAGGAACATGAGCATAAAAATTTTATGCATTCAAAATTTCTTGGAAGTCAGGAAAGAAAGCTGCACAAACATGGAATTGAAAGACAGCAGAATCATTCCTTTATTCCTCTGTGGAATAACATCCTAAAATTAATGAAATGGGATTTTCTACCAAGCAATTTGTCACTGAAGACAATAACATAGATTAAAAGGTAATACTGCTAATAAAATTTTAATTTATGGAATTAATCTTTTCCAACTGATTCTGTTACATTTTAGGTCTTGGATTGGGTGGAAATAAAACTTCCAGGTAGATTTAGGTAATAGAATGTAGACTATGATATCCCTTTAGATATATTCACCATATATAATCTCAGGACTCAGGTAGGATTGCAATGAGTTCAGTGCCAACCTGCCTACATAGTAAGTTCAAGGACAGTCTAAACTACATAGTGAGACCCTGTCTCAAAAAACCAAAATCAAAAACAAACAAGCAAGCAAGATATATTCACTATCATATTATTTTAGCTCATGAATCCATGTGAATCTGCAGACTCACATGGCAAACGCTCTCTTGCCTATATTTCTGGGTTCTCTATTTGAAGCAGCTTTTGCCTAGGGACTTAGAATAGATTTACAGCCAGCAGATAGAGCCATCTATCAGCCAGAGGTTCTTACCTATCACCTCCTCTTCTTTCAGATCTTCTGCCCCTTAAGAAATTCAGCCTACTTCCAAGTAAACCCCAAATGAGCAACGCTGACTGGTTTCCTCACCTAGATTTTCTCTAACCTTGAGTATTCCAGGGAAGTTGCTTATGCACATTTCTCAGTTCCTCTCTTCTTCAATTTCTCTCTATGACAGAGCTTACCTTTGATCTTTGTTTTCTGGTCTCATTACTATCAGTCTTGCCTCTGTTTCCTAGGTGCTTCCATTTCCATCTCTCTTCCAACCCCAGAATAATAACTACCTGAAGAATTTCCTGATTTCCAAGGGTACAGTAGCCCAGGTGCCCTACCAATATTCTCCACCTACTTACTTGGAAAGCTTGATCTTTCTTTGGACTTCCTGGCTTTATCCCTAGTTAGGTAGAACTTAACACATTCTGGTATGCAGTACTAGATAGTCTTCTGGACCCTGTCTGGATTCCTTCACCATCTTTACTTGTTATCCATTTGTCTGGATTCATGTCAGAGCCAGAGCTATCTATCATCTATCTATCATCTATCTATCTATCTATCTATCTATCATCTCTCTAATATCTATCTTCACAGGCTTTCCTGCATCTGCAGGCCCTGACAGATCCTAAAGGGCTCATCTGGAGACAGAAATCCAAATGGAATTTTGTAGCTCAGCATATGCTTAGGTTACTAGGCCCAGTGGATGGACATGGCTCAATGCGAGCAGACTGGTTGAAATGCTGCCTTTGCTACTTACCAGTTACATGACCTTGAGAAAGTTGCTTAACTTATTTAGAACTAGTCTCATCACTTGAAAAATGGGGCAATCCTATCTTTCAAGGTTACTCTATTTAATGAGCTAATGATTGTGAAGTGTCCAGAAGGCAATCAATGTTACATAACTATAGTCCAGATATTTATTTTTAAAAAAACCAGGATTTTATTAGCCCAAACTGGGCATGAACTCAAGGTGATCCTCCCACCTCAGTCTTCCGTGTGCTGGGATTACAGGCATATGCCCCCATGCTCAGGTATGTACAGTTCTTAACACTTGTGCTAGAGTTGACTTGAGTCAGTTCATAAAGTATTTTCCCTGCTTTCCTCATTCTCTCTTTCTCACCATTCCTTCCAATTTGCTATTAAAACTACAAAGGTTTCATGCCATGATAAATAGAGGTGTCACCCCATTGCAGGTCAGCATTTTTGCATTACAAATCAAAATTATTTGAAATGTCTGGTTGAAAAACAAGTCATGATGTTTGTATTCCTCAATTTGCGGGGAGAAAGCTTCACTTGCAGCATAATAATGGAACTTTCCTTCAATCCTTCCTGAAACTATTAGCTAAAGGGTACCACACAAACACATCGAGTATACGATGCCAATTACTACTATATTATACTGTTCATATAAGTGATTATCTGTATAGTCTGCTTAAATTTGAAAGAATCTAGTCACAGTGTAAACATCAATTAAGGCATATTTTAAAATTTCCTATCAGAAATGTTTCTGCTGACAATGTTACAACAGTTAACATACCAGAAGTCATCATAGTTGCTTAGGTATGGAGTACATTCATCATGATGAATTTTTATTAGAATTTCTGTTTATTCTTTGCTTGCCGATAAAAGAAAGTAGTAATGATCAGTTTTTATGGCCAATGAATGTTAAAATCTTCAACTATAGGAATCATCAATCAGTCTAATCAAACAGTATATTAATTTCAAATACTATCTTGGGTGACACTGTACTCTGACAGTGCTAATAAATAATTGAACTGGTCTTTCAAAGGATCTTGTTTGTAATTCTGGTTGACTTTAACATTTAGCAGAATAGATCTTTCCATGAAGATCTCAAACTTTGGGGTTTATGTAGAGATGCAGAAATTATGCCAGCTGGATATGCCAGGAACTAAGTCTACATGATATCAGCAACTCAATCTTCTGTGACACAGTCATGACCAAAGGCTGCCTCTATGGCTTTACAAATTTAAGCCTCAGAAAGTACAAAAGTTAGAGCAGCAACTGAAAAAAACAAATCCTTTGCTCAAAAAGTACTTGGACTGGAACATTTCCATAGGAAAAATTAAACGCTGGGATATAATACCATTTTTCTTATCTTTCTTGTCATATAAACCTCTTAAATTTCTTGTGATTTCTAAAACATCTTTGTATGTCAACTCCAGAGAATCTCTGACAGGATCCATTAGGAAATCATTCACTGCAGACTTTAAATTTTCCTATATGAAAGAAGTGCTACTCACTCTGTCCTTATTTTCTTCTTGCTTTAAATTAAATTCTGTCACTATTTTCAGTAAAAATCCCCATTACCTAAGGATTTAACCTCAACCATAAAACATACCCTGGAGCAAGAAAATGGGAAAGTTGAAGGACATTGGGGTATTTATGTAACTAAAAAGTTTCTTTTGGGGGAAAAAAGGTATATATATACAGAGATATAACATGGGAAATTTTTTGGGCAAATGTTCTGTGTGATTATAGCTTAACATAGATAATAATGGTCAAGCTAAATAAGCATTTACTTTTGTAAAGTTGTAGTTTTCTGAGACAATTTTTTTAAGGTACAAATGTTCCTGCTTTTCATAAAGTGATAAATCCAAATAGATTTGAATGAAACCAAAAGGATAGTGAATAGTGAATAAGACTCTAATGATGAACCTGCTATTCCAGAAATAATTTTGTATTAAATTAAATTAAATTAAATTAATTTGTATAAGGGTCTTTCACTTATCAACTTATTTCAGAATTCTGTTTCAAATGAGGGTATTATATAAATAATTACATAGACACATCTCTATAGATTGTTTCAAGAAACAAGTGGAATTAATTGGTGCTAGCTCATTTTATATATTTATTATTGGAAGCAGGTTATTTATATTAATACATACAGAACAGAACAGAACAGAACAGAACAAAGTAACTAAAAGTGTCTGGAGAAATGATGATGATGATGATAATGATGAGAGAACCAAGATTTGAACTGGAGCAAGCAAAACACACATAAATTAGCATCCTCTGCACTTGAATGACTTCAATTGAGTTGTATTTCCCAAGAATGCATTTTCACGATTTCTTAAAGTTTTAGGTTAAATAGTGGATGCTCGTAAGAAATAAAAGGAATACAGAAGAAAAATTTGACATGCCACAGAAAAACAAACTAATGGAGATCTGATATAGCTGCCTCTGGATTTCTTTAATTTCCTTTAACAAACTGAGTTTCTTGAAAGACTTGTCCTAAAATACTTTAAAATGACTAGGATAAACTGAATGTTCCAGTCAAACTTCTGGTACTTAGAATGTTTAAAACCATTAGGGTGACTTGTAACTTTTGGCCTTCCTGTTTGCTATAGGTCCAGAGCTTTAATGAGCAGCACCACTCACAAAAACTTTGGAGTGGAGGTTTATCTGCGAAAAGGCAGTATGAGACAAAACAAAAACAAAAACAAAAATACAAAGAGCATTAATTGTAACTGAATTACGATGTGTTCATTTACCAGAGGGTGAAAAGCAGAACATATGGAGATTTGAAGGAGCAATGGGGAGACAGGACAACATAATATAGATCAGGCTGGGCAAATGCACTTAAATTTAAAAAGTCATATATTTACTCTGCTCTTTTTGGTGTAATGTTTTTTCCTTTTTTCTTTTTGTAACATGCTTTCTAACCCCTGTCCCAAATGTATAAACAAAGTGCCCACACATTTGATGTATAATTGTGCTCCTAAATTAGACCTAAGAACAAATTTTATGAAAATGATGACAACAGCAACAATAATCATGAAAAATTTACTATCAGAAAGCAAAAAGATAGGTTTTTAAAGAATTCTGAGTTTATAATACCCTCCCTCTTATTAATCAGAAAATGATTCAGGGTAAGCAATAAATATATAGAAGAAAATTGAAATAAGACAAAAAGTATTCACTATCTCTCAGCCATTTTGCAGACTGGGGAGTAGAAACTGAAATAGACTGGGGTTGGAAACCCAGATCCCTCTTTCTTATGTTAACAGCGATCCTGAAAAAGTTATTTAACTGCTATAAGCCTCACTTCCAGCATTTGAATATCCAGGATAATCTCAGTCAGTCCATTATGTCTACCGTATAGAATATTAGGAACTTTAAGTAAGAAAGTGTATGTGAAGTCCTATGGGAGGTCCTCACACAGAGTTGGGGTACCATGACTGGCAGCTGGCAGCATGCATTCCCTATGTAGAAGTGAATGGAGTATAGTATATCTGAATGCTAAATAATCGTAATAGTGTTTGCATGGAGACAAGTAGTTGGTTGACTTCTCTTTAGTACAACCACATGCGTGCAATTTAATAAAGTACACATTGATTAGGCCCCTTGTTACCACTATGTTGAAAATGGGGTGATACATTTCTTTGCATGCTTTAGTTGGGTTTATCTCAAAGGAATAACCAAATGAGAAAAACACCTGCCAGGCCTTAAACAAAGCCCATAGCTCAAGGACTTTTTATTTTCTGAAAATAATTTTAAAAAAAAAGGTCCATTACCTGTGAAATTCTATCACAACTGTCACATTAGAGCAATCAGATCCTTCTCACTACCTATCAGATTGACAATAATGTTAAAGTAACTTGTCTCAGCTCAGAAAATGCTTTGAAAGTCTATCTCACATTAATGATGAAAAAGTGCTCTGGTGAATGCTCTTTTTCAATAACAAAACTGATTAGAAACTCAAAACAGACAAGTAAAATCCAGTCATCTCACAAAACTCACTAAAATGAACACTGACTTGGACATATTTCCTAGTCTTGCCTACACAGGTAATTCTGGAATTGTTGAAAGTGGAAAATCCAAAGACATTGTTCTCACGTAAGTTTTATAACAGAAAAAATTGCCTTTGTCCCCAAGAAGGACTGAGGAAAGCAGTAGTAATGGGCAGCAGGGATTTTCCTTCCGTATGTTAATTTCATGAGAACAAGGGCTTTTTCTGTCCTCTCTCCATCCAGTCCCATTACCTAAAACTGTGACTGCATAAAGTAGATTCTCAAAATAGTTTATTGAGCGAGTTATAGAAAGAAAAGATTTGCCTGTGGTATCATGAGTTTCTGAGGGAACTGGCAAAGGGCCTGAGGTTAAACCAGGCTGGGGCAATGCCAGCTGGAGAAACTGACTTTCAAGTTGGTGGCACTGCTCCGCTATTTGCATGAATAGCCTTGAAGATATATTCAGTGAAAGAAGCCAGACACAAAAATTCATGTACAATTATCTCTTGGTATCCATGCAGGATTTCTCTCCCCTCAGGATAACAAAATCTGTGAATGTTGAAGTTTCTTCCACAGAATAGGGTAATATTTTCCTACAATTGTACATATCCTTCAGAATATTTTAAATCACCTTTATATTGCTTACAATTCCTAATACAATGTAAATATGATGTAAATAGTTGTCATGCTGAATAGGGAATAATGACAAGAGAAAACTGCATGCTTAGTACAGATGTAATTTTTAAAAATATTTTTGATTCACAGTTGTACCTGGAGATGTGGGTGCTACAGATATGGAATGCTGACTATGTTGTATTGATTCCATTTATAGCCAGAATAGGTAGATATTCTGAAATAGGTCACTTCAGAAATAGCCAGAATGGGTAAATCGACAGAGACAGAATGAACATTGGTGGCTCCCTCTCAGGAGGGAGAATGAGAAGTAACTGCTTCAGAGCTATGGGATTTCCTACTGGGGTGATGAAAATGTTTTGGAAGTACAGGTGGTACTTGCACAATACTGTGAATACACTAAATGCCACTGAATTGCTCAGACTGGGACAAGAGGAAACAAGTACAGGGAGTTCTAGAGAATAGCCTGGAGGAGTCCAGTTTCCATGGCAAAGCTGAACAATCGGGAACACAGCCCTATGAGGGCAGCTCACCACCTTTCTTGTCCTCGAGCACCAGTCTTGGAAAGAGTAGAAAAGTGGAGAAACAATACAGGCCATGCAGTACTATATACAGAAAACTCTGTAATTGTTCTAACACCTCTTCCCTCAACCCCAGACACAGTAACATTCTATTTAAGAACCATCACCACAACAAAAAAATCCTATTTAATACTTTTGATTGGATTCTGTTGTGCAAAATATAGTGTCAAAAACATGAATGCTATATAAGTGAAAAGGTACAAGATTTCAGGAAGGAATTTGTCAGAAGCAAGCGGAATAGGCAAAATACAAACCCTTTTTTCTTCCCTTTATTCCTATAACTTCAGTTTCACTGAAAGGTCTGCTCCCAGAGAAGTGCAGTTTTGATTAAGAAACTATCATGGAACAGGAAATATATTTTGTCTTTGTTCCAGATTCCTGCCCCCAAGCTTCTAAACCTCTTGGAATTTTCTGAATGATAGGAGTGATTCTTGTTATTCAAAACAAAAAATCTTTTTGATTACACCTCAGTTAATGCTTATGAAGTAATTTAGGTAGGTCCTTTAGACAACCTCAGCCTGGGGCTAGTCACTTTGAAAATCCAATGTTTAGAGGGTTAGAATTTTCACTGCCACCTGAATTTCTCTGGGAAGGGGAGGGTAAGACTAGAGATTCAAACTCTAAGGGTATATTAATGTGTACCTGTAATGCCAGCTATATGGGAGGCTGGAGCAGAAGGATCACAAACAGAAGCACAGTCTGGATAACTTAGCGACTTGGCAAGACTCTGTTACAAAACAAAACAAAACAAAACAAAACAAAACAAAACAAAACACAACACAACACAACAAAACTAAACTAAAAAGGCAGGGGCTGTAGCTCTGAGCCAAGCCTTGGGTTCAGCCCTCATTACTGTCAAAGACAAAACAACACAACACAACAAAACAAAACTTTTTAAAGAATTAAATTAGATTAGCTTCCAGATTGCTGAAGATAATGGAAATGCTACAAAGGTGGTGCGCCTGGAGAGGCCTGGAAGCTTCTCTTCCAGTCCCCCCCTAAATCTCTTTTATCTGGCTATTCCTGAATTGTATCTTTTTATAATAAACCAGGAAATACAAGTAATACATTTCATTGACTTTTGCATGCCATCCTAGCAAATGATTGAGCCCAACAGGGAGTTGTGGGGATTTAAGGTCTGTCAGGCAGAGTAGAGTCTTAAAAACTGGCATCTGAAGTAGGGGCAGCCTTGTGAGATGGAGCCCTTTTCCTTGTGGGACCTGGCACTGAGTCCAGGAAAAAGTGTCAGAACTGGATTAAAGGGTAGGACTGGTGTGGAGGGAGTACAGAATTGCTTGATGTGAAAAAATCCTACACGTTTGCTGCAAATATGCTTATAGTATTTTTATAGAGAAACAATATATTTGTGCCAATAAGAGAATTTAAACATTTTATAGTTTCCAAATAATTCTTCAATTTAGCAATTTTAGGTTTTGGTAATATTAACTAAAATGCCTTGCACTCATGTTATGTTTCTTGAATCTTGCATAAGTCATTATTCATATTTTTGTTTACTCGTTTTTGGAAGCCTTTTATTGTTTGTTTTTGGAGACAGAGTTTGGCTATGTTGCCCAGGCTAGCCTCACACCCCTAGGCTGAGCTGATCCTCCTGCCTCAGCTTCCAGAGTATACTGCTGGGACCACCGTCCTGTGCTAACACACTGAGCTTACATTATTCAAATTTGTTAAGCAACCACTATAGGAATAGTTACTTCTTCACCTGACTCTGAATGTTTTACTAGAAGTAGGTAAAAAAATAATCTACTTCCACCGGCAAATCGTTTTACATTGACTGCTGCATTATATGGAAACAATTGACCATTTTTATTACACTAGAACAGACTACATAGGCATAGTATATTCTTCTCCACTCATTCACTATTCTGTGTTTGCCTGCAGTTGTCCTCCAGAGTTTAAGAAAGTCATCTAAATTTAGAATTTTTAAAAAGTAGACTTTTGAAAAAACTTAGGAAGAGGTTTTTAGTTTGATTGTTTGTTTGCTTGTTTATTTGAGTCAGGGTCTCGCTGTGTAGTCTAGGCTGACCTTCAACTCATTATGTAGTCCAGAATGGTCTCAAACTTGTTTCAATCCTGCCTCAGCCTTTCCAGTGCTGGGATTTCAAGCATTTACCACCATGCCTGCTTTACGGCGAGATTTTTAAACTGAGGAAATTTCCCTTTCTGATCGCTTCAGTCTTACGCAGAACCAAAACAAATAAAAGGAAATTTTAAAAAATAGCCTTAATGAAGTGATTAAAAACCAGTGACAAAATAGTATTGTTTTCTTCATTGGACCACATGGTAAATCTATTAGGATGACAATGAAGGACTCACATGCCAGTTGCGTATGATTTTTCCCTTATGATAACATCTGGCTTCACTTTTCTGGCATTGTTCTAGCTGTTTGGTGTTTGCTTTTAGACTGGCAAGAGTGGACAGAACATTTGTGTTGTGTGCCCCTGGATATAATTTTTATCTCACCTTTGCCTTAGGGCAAAGGATACTCTTTTCCCTCCTTTATGATAATGATATTCCATTTTTTAAAAAACTTGTAAATTTTAAAATCTACAAAACAGTAAAGAAGAGATGAATAGTTTTAAAATGAAGTCTTTTAACACATGGGTTTTTCTGTAAGACAGAAACTTTCAGACTGATTCTTAACACAAAATTCTTGGCATGACACTCAGGTAGCTAAGGTACAAGGAGAGTTTTGCCAACAGGCTGAGGTCTGCCTGAGAAACTACATATCAGATAACAGAGTTCACCCATTTTCAAGATTCCTACCCTTTACAAAGTGCATACAGTGGTTTCCCATTATCTACAGTTTCACTTTTCATATTTTCAGTTACTCTAGGTCTGCTGTGCTCTGAAAATATTAGACAGAAAATTCCAGGATTAAACAATTCAAAGGACTTCAATTGTACAGCTTTCAGAACAGCATAATGAAATCTCTCACTCTGCTCCATCCCATTTCTTCTCTGGGACATGAATCACCCATTTTTTAAGGGTATCTACTCCATATAGGCTGTCTGGCCTGTATGTATATCACTCAGTACATTTTCAGTTATTAAATCTACTGTTGTGATGTGGCAGTACAAGCAATCCTTAATTTTCTTACTAATGGCCTTATGATACAAAAGTAGTGGTGCTAGCAATTTGCATTTGTCTAAGAGAAGCCATAAAGACCTTTTGTTAAGTAAAAATTAAAATTTCTCAATTTAACAAGAAAAAATATGTATGCTAACAATGCTAAGAATCTACAGTAAGAATAAATCTATCCATGAAATTGTGATAAATGAAAATACGATTTGGGCTAGTTTAACTTCCAAACCCACAAAATACAAAACTTATGGGTTACTGTGAACAGTAAGTGCTCAGTTAAGATGGAAAAGGGTGTGTATATACAAAAAAACATAGTCTACATAGGATTGGGTACTATTCATGTTTTCAAGCATCCACTGGTGGGTCTTGGAACATAGTTCCAGAAGAGAAGAGGGGAGGGACTACCGTATTTGTGAAGAGAATTTCATGTCTATTCATTTTGAAGGAGGGTACATGTAGGGAGTCAACACGTTCTTAGGGTTTTTAGATAAACACGGTGTGGTTTGCAATTTTTTTTAAAAAAAATTCTGTGACTGTGATTATAACTCATCATTCAGAGAAAAAAATAAGAATAATATGTTGGCTCCCTTGGATTAGTAAATTAAGAATGACCCACAATGGACACATTGTCTTAGTCTTTGCTCTATCTAATCTGTATCTGTAAATTAAACTTGGTTTTTTCATATTTATCAACTGATTAGCTAAAAGTTTATGCTTACAAGACAGGTCAGCTATGATTCATTTTCTTGAGATGCTTTAACTCTGTTTCTACATCTGATTTTATTTCATTTGATTTATACCACTGCTTAAGTAGCCTCTTACAAAGATAACTGCTTTTAGGCTTAAAGGGGGACTAACAAGTCTCAGAATTGCTGGGATACCTTCCTGAAACTGTCACTGCTACCTCTACAAAACTGGCTGAAGAGTTTACAAGTGATCAATGATGCTGGGAAGCTTGTTAGAAATTTCAGGATAAATTTTCCTAGAAGGTAGTAAATGTTTTTGAAGTAGGTTTCCAAGAGATTTTTATACTTCTGATTCCTATTCTGAAATCCTTAGCCATATTAGAAACCTTGGATCCCTGAAGGTTTTTCTTTTTTGAGATCTCAAGGGAAAAAGACTAAGAATCCTGAAATCCCATTAAATTTAAAAAACTCACCTTGACGGGAATAGAAGTTCTGATTGTGGTCTCTCATGGAGGCTCTTGAGAGTTTTAAATGTCAGAACCTTAATTCAAACTATAACCCAAATCACAGATTTCCAAATCAAAGAAATGTAAATTTTAACCTAGAGAAATATGATCTCAAACTGTGAATTCATTTTGTAACTCTTTTTTAAAAAAACAATATTAAGGGTTTAAGATCTCTTTAATTCCCTAAAATTCTTTTGCAATATAAAAATTACTCAAAACTGGGTTGTGGTATATGCCTGTAATCCCAGCACTCTAAGACGTAAGAAGATGGAAACTTTAAGTAATTTAGCAACTTAGTGAGACCCTATCACAAATAATTTTTAAAAAAATAATGGCTCAGATATAGTTCAGTGAAAACACTCTGAGTTTAGTTACCAGTACTGCAGGAAAAAATAAAGTAAAAAATGATTATAAGTCCTAAAACTCTAGATAACAAGCCCTACATTTGGATACAAGCCCTAAACTCTAGCAACCAAGAGAATATACTGAGTTGAGTTTGTTTGTTTGTTTGTTTGTTTACTTATTTATTTGCAGCCCTGGGGATTGAACCCAGGCCTTTGCACTAAATTACATCTCCAACTATTTTTAATCTTTTATTTTGAGACACTGTCTTTCTAAATTGCTCTAGCAGGCCTGTAATCCTCCTGCCTCAGCCTCTCAGAGAGTTGGGATTACAAGCAGTAAATTTAAACTACAGAGAGGTGAGACACTAAGCAGCCAATAGAGGCCAAGCCTGATGAATTCACTACTTTCACTTGACAAGGGTGGCATTTGTAACTTACATCTTTGCTTTGCTTGCACTTGGTACAGTATAGAACTCTTTGTTCTACACAAAGCTTGGGTGATTGTTTTTCCTCCCTTAATAAATAGAAAGTAATCAGGGAAACATAATGCCAGATGACCTCTACCTCTTCCAAATCAACACTATTTTTCAAAGGCAAGACATTCTGGAAAATGTTTTTACTGCTAGTAGGAAGCACACAGAGCATTTGGATAAATAGTGATCCTTTCTATTTACCTGTAGATGGGTTCCATATTAAGCTGACAAAGGCTTGATTTTATTCCTTGAAAATTAAAGCCTCTCCCACCAAATTAATAATTTTTCTTCATTATTTAGAAGAGTACTACATTTGCTGTGACTCTACAAACTTTAGGAACTCATTTATTATGTTGCCTGATCAGACCTTGCATTTATTAACACAGTATACCCATAAAATCCAGCTTTCATTAGCATTGGGGAGGAATAGTCCCTTTCCCTTCACTAGGGAAGGTGAAACCCGAAAAGATAATTAACCATGAAACAATAAGGAGGCTTGCTGGGTAAGCAGTAGTGTGAAAACAGTTACTCCTCACAAAAGAGGGGAAATTAGCTTGCTGGATAAAAAAGGAAGTGTCAGATTGAAGACTGAAAGGCCTGCCAACAGAAGTAGATAGCTCTATGCATCATTAATGAAATTTTTTAACACTTAAACGCCACAGCTGTCCACATTTAAATGCATGTAAATGCCATGTGTTTCCAGAGATTAATATGCATGTTAAAATATTTCTTTCCTGCTTAACTTCTAGATGTTGTCTCTGTCTGTTTCATTTCACCTACTTTTTTTCGAAGAATAAAAATGCACCAGCTTTCTCAGCATTGTGTCCTCATTTCCGAAGCCCACGTACGCTGCACATCCTAGAGATGGGCAGCACGCTCATTATATTTTAACAAACACATTATTTTACATTCATAATACCCATATTTTAGTAAATAGAAAGTTTGTTTTGATTTTACTGCTTCACAGAGTGAAGACTTATGATGTGCGTTTCCTTTCAAAACTTCCTCCTGGAGCATTAGTGAGCGCTCCCTGAAGCAGCCCCATTTTGGCAGAAATTCAGTTCTGTGCAGTGCCAAAAGAAATAGAATAAACAAACACTGCTCCATGCAGCTGGTGAGGTAATTTACATATTACTGCACACCAAACATGAAGACCTGAATATGGATTAGAGCTACAGTGATGACACAAATGTCATATAGATAAAGAGAAACAAAATCCAACACATCACTGTTTATTTTACCACTGCTACTGTCTGAGCACAGACAGAAAAAAATGGCGGAATGTTTTTTTGGAAATTAGACTCTCTTCTGTATTTGAAGTGAGTTCTTTCAAGCTATAACCCAGGAAAGAAAGGGAAAAAAAGCATGATTATATTGAATCCCCTAATATTTTCTACTTTTTCTTTGTGCATTAAAACAATTTCAATGCGCATTAATTTGGATGACGTAGGTTAGTGACCTTACACGAATAGGCTTGAAAGTGTAAAGATACTTGTATTCCTATGTAGACCCTTTTTCAATATTGGTCGTTTCAGTTAAACATTGAACTCTAACTCAGAATGAGGTACTGACCAGGGATTTAGCTCAGCGGCATAAGCGTCTCCCTGGCAAATGTGCAGTTGTGAGTTTGATCCCTGTATCAAAAAAAAAAAAAAAAAAAAAAAAACAGAAGTGCTTCGTTAAGGAAGTTTATAGGTCATTAAAGTTTGGTCTAGTAGGCAGGACTTGCCTAGAGTCCTCAGCTAACACCTCTTCCCTCCTTCCTGCACCTGCAGATTGCTGCAAATCAGTTGACCTCTCCTGACATCAGCTAGATACACAGGTGTCCTAGGAAGAAAAGAACTGTCTCTAGTTATGTATCGCTACAACTCTTTTCTAATTCCATGTTTGTGTTATAACACAAATGTCACATATGGAAAGCTAAGAAAGTTAGCGAAGAAAGACAAAAATAATGGTGACAGTGATGGGATGAGAAAAAAAGAGAATGTGACATATTTTAGTATCTGCAAAATTAAAAAAATATTTATCCTGCATTGGTCAAGGCTGGCTTTTCTTTCCATGCAGAAGTGCTCTTGAAATGGGACTGTTTCAGGGGATGATAGCCCGTAATTGTCAGGAGTGATTCTCTACTCTTCTTACTTTAGTGTAAAATGTAAAGAGAAAAATCAGAGCCATGTGGGTGAATCTAAGTAGTTAAATATGATTAAAGAAGTAGTCTTTAAAATTTAGAGGACAAATTATTTGAGGAAGATGGAGGAAGCTAGAGTTATTTTGCTGGGTAAAGAAAAGACTAGAGAGCAGCGGATATAGCTCTTGCCTGGCAAGTGCAAGGTCCTGAGTTCAAATGCTGATACAAAAAAAAAGACTACATATTTTCTACAGTATTTTAAATGTTTCTCTGACTAGGACAATGAAAAAGTTCACTGTTTCCACAAGTCAAAACTCAAGAAGTGGAATTACATTGCAGAAAAAGAGAAAAGCAAGTAACATGCACAAGAAGGATTTATTATTAAACAGTAACCAAACATGCTCATTGATTCTCACAAAAATTTGTGAAAACCGTAAGACTCAAAAACAGTGAGTTCAGTACAATCTTATACTTCATTTCCAAACCAAACTTCCTTAAATAAATTCTTTTGTTGTATTATTTCCCTTATAAAACCAAAGAAAACAAAATCACGCGCCTCCTCCCATACAAAACTTGCAGTAGATATTTTTTTTCTTCTGACAGAGTTTTAAGGCATTCCATAAACTAGACACAAGAAATGAATGAAATCAATTAATAAAACTCCCCTGAAGCTAAGCCTCTCTATACTAACTGCCTCACCAGTAGTCCCTGTTCTCTAAACTTTTGTTCACAATAGGATTCAATATAATTTTTTGAATGAACGAATGAAAGAATAAGTTTTTTTTACTGACCCTACTCAATTCTCTCAAAATTCAGTTGTAAACTCAACTAAAGATTTCTTGGCTACTCATCTCTTAGAGGTCTCTCTCTCTCTCTCTCTCTCTCACGTGATTCCTACATTAGAGACAGAACCACATAATTTAGCAGTTATGTCCATTTATTCATTCAACAAATGTTCATTGAGTACTTAATTTTTAGTAATGCCTAAGCACTGAACAAATATGAAAGTGAATAAAGCATAGATTCTTCTGTCAAGTGTCTTCGAGTTTTGTATTTAATCTCATAAATGGTGCTTTAATGTTCATCCTAAACACAGCTTGGAGTAATTACTGTCCCATCTACTTTCTCCAATATAATCTTACTTCCTCCAAGTATAACTTTTAAATTCCATGATGGTAAAGATTATGTCCTGTATTATTTCTCTGCAGCAAATACAACACTGAGCAAATATCAATTACTCAGGGGTATCTTTTATTATCTGCCTATAGGTTCAGTTTCTCCTAATCCATAACCCAATGGAACCATACAAAAAGCCATCTGTTCAAATAAATTAAATATTCAGAATTCAGGGGCTGGGGATTTAGCTCAGCGGCATAAGTGCCTGCCTAGCAAGCAAGTGGTCGTGAGTTCGATCCCTGGTACCGATTATAAAAAAAAAAAAAAAAAAAAAAAGAATTCAATACATACTTGCATAATCAGCACTGATTCACTGATGGTCTTATGACTATGGGAAGAATATTTAATCTATGTTAAAATAGCATTAGTTTTTCAGATCTTGGGACCATGGACTTATCTTGCTATTTTGTACCACTACTTTCTTCCGTGCAAAATTACCTTTTCAATTTTGATATTTTAATTTTAACCACCTGAATGATTAAACATAGTTTCTTTCCTTTGACATTCAGTAAACTCAGTCATTTGTATATTAAAAAAGCATAAATACAAATTCAAGGAAATTTGACAGACCTAAAAATTGGACCAGAATAGAGAAAGAAAATCAGAGTAAATCTGATCTTCCTATAGCAGGATAAGAAAATTATTTGACCATCATGGCATTTCCACTTAAATGTTTTCTGTTTAATCAAATTTAAATACAACTATTGCTTTATGATCAGTTAATACTTGGAGGCTTAATACCTATTGCTTCTAGGCTAGAGCTTCTCAATCATTTCCAAGTCAAGACACATATAAAATGCTCATATGGACTTGCATATTAGGAAAGAAGGAGAGGTTTTTTCATGCAGACCACCATCCTGGTCTCTCCCAGCTCCCTTACCACTGTGAGGGTTTCAGTACCTTAGTTCATGTGTAATTGGTCCAAGGTACATGGCCTGGCAGTATCATTGGAAGGTTATTTGGTTGGTATAAAAACATGAATATATGAGAAGGTGGAGAGAAGGTTCAACAAAGACTAAGTCACAGACTAGGAGAAAAAGAAAAAACAAGTTATGAGCTTTTCAGACAATCTCATTTACTCATCCAATAAATATTGAAAAATGATGTATTCAGCACATTTATTAAATACCAGATACTAAGTAAACAAGATATAGTTTAGTCTTAGTATCTAGTCAGTCTGATACAATCTATGATACAATGCTAAAGGAGGACTTGACTTATTCTAGAAGTTGAGATAAAACTTGCCTGGGGAAGTGGTTTTTGAGTTGACTTCTGAAGAATAATATACATTTGCAGGGAGGGAAATCAGGATGTTGATGGTGAAGGCAGAAGGAATGGGCTTGGAGGTGAGAAGGCTTTATACATTGGAAGGCCTGAGAGCAAACAGAGGCTCTGACCTGCAGAGGCAGACTTATATGACTGAAATAACCATGGAGAGTCAGGAAGGTGGGATACTTAGATTAGCATTTTAAAAGATTCCTCAGGATTAAGGGTAAAGAATACACTGGAGGGGAAAAGTTGATGTGGGAAGGCTACTGCAATGGTAGAGGTAAGACTAAGTATAATGACAACTAACATTTATTGAATACTTTCTTTGTGTCAGGCAATATCGAGAGCACTTTGCATGTATTAATTCATTAAAAGAGATTCTGTTAGCTTGAACTAAGGTGCAAACAGAGCAGTTAGGAAAACGTAGATGTATTTAAGAGCTTTTCATAAAGCAAAACCAATCAGACCTGACGATAAGATGAAGAGACTGGCACTGAATGAAGTGTCAAGGTGGATGATGTTCTTTGGCTGTACTCAAATGAAGTGACTGTATCTCTTCTTGACATCTAAAACACTGGGGAAAGATATCACGAGAAGGATATCCTTCCTAGACAGGGAAGATTAGGAGCAGTTTTGAACAAAACTGAGTGTGCAAACTGGGAAATCTCAAGAGAGACTTAGATCTGTGTGTGTGTGTGTGTGTGTGGGTGTGTACACATGTGTATTTAGAATATGAAGGTATGGGTGGCATGAGATCATCTACAGAGAACAAATAAGATGAAAAGAACATCCATTCATTCAATGGAACAGTCATCCATTTGTCCACTGAATGCTGGGTATAGGACAATGAATAAAAAAAGAAGAAAGATCAATGTACACAAAAAAATCAGAGAGAAATTGGGGAACAGGAGGTATTTGAACTGAACTCTGAGGGTTTGGCAAGTTTTATAAAAGAGCTGTTCTTCCCTAAAATACAGTACTTTATCATAGAAATTTTTAAACCTAGAAAAATGTAAAGAAGATAATAAAAATGATTTTTAATATCCCAGCAATAACCTCATAATTGCACTCTAGTATATACATATATATTATAAAGTCAAAACCATTTATACATACATTATGTCATCAGTATATGTATATCCTCTTTTTCACTCTGTACTGTATCACAGGTTTCAATACATAAAATATTCTGAGAATCATGATTTTAAAAAATTATTTTAAATATCATTACAAACTTATTTCAAACCTATATTGTAAAAATTCATATTATTTCTAATTTTTGAGGGGTTTTAAATATAATAATGTGAACATATTCATATGTATAGTTCAGATTATTTTCTGAGGTCAAATTTAATAAAAACTAACACTAAGCTAAATGGCGTGAATGCTTTTCAGGATAATGATAAACAATGAAAGATTTTATGTACCAGTTTACAACCAATTTTCACCTAACACTGGAACTGTTCATTAATTTTGGTGGATTAAAAAAATGTAGCAACCAACAAACTATGTTCCTTTGCATTCTTTTCATCATTAGTTAGATTGGATATTACTCAGCTTAGTAACTACTTGTATTTATTACTTTGTGAATTACTTGATCATATCTTTGGCCTACTTTTTTGATATTTAGAAACTGATAGGCTACTAATTTTACAAAAGTTTTACACTCAGAGTATAGTTTATGGAAGATCATAATCAGGATCAGAAGATTATAAACATTGATTTACAAACAAATGGAACTACAACATATTCTTGATGAGTGAGACAGCACAATTACAATAGCATTTCAGTTATTTAAGCCAGACAGTAGTCTGCTGAGTAGACTGGACAAGATACTTGGAGACAAGCACACTAGCAAGGAATCTACTGTAGCCATTAGGTGATTATGACAGGTGAGGGAAAGAGTAACCATTGTAAAATAAATTCAGTGCCCTCTCCTTATCTAAGAACTATTCTTCAGTTAAAAAGCCTTTATTGAAGTTGTATCCCATCTGGAAAAGGGCATATTTCTCACGTCAGCCTCTTTTTATTTTCCAGTCTCAAATAAACAGGTAAGCAAACTGAGAGATACTTTCAAGGAGACAGTCCAGGGTATAGCCCCATTCAAAGACTGAGAGTCAATTTTAAAGTTAGGGAAAACATCTTCTGCATCCTTTATTACTATACCAATAAAATAATTGTAATAGAAATCTAGAGTATGTATCGTAATAGACTTATAGCAAAGTAAAACCAAAAAGACATTTGAGGAAAGATTCTTTGGAAACCACAAAGACAAAAGTAAAAACAAAGAACTGTAAGAAAATTTGAAGCTCAGCATAAAAGAATTACAGCTATAGCACACATGATATATAGCTCAGCTCCTAATCAGATTAACATACAACTCACATGAAAGGCCTATTTATCTCAGTTTCTATTGCCTGGTACATCATGTTTGACGTTCAATGGTAGCAAAAATTTGAATACATGCTAAATGAAAGGGGAAAGTGGTCTGAAGAGACAAAGTAAATGTTAGAACCAGACTCAATATAACACAGAATTTGGAATTATCAGAGGAGATTTAAAACTGATTAAGTTGTCAATGATTCTAATGTAAAAAGTAGAAAAATGCAAGAACAGATAGGTAATGTAAGCTGAAATGGAATAACAAGGAATGCTAGAAGTAATAAATATTGTGAATGAAGCAAAGAGTGCCTCTGTTGGGCTCATTGATAGACTTCTCAGGGTCAACGAAATAATCAATGAGCCTAAAGACAGGTCAGTAAAAAATTCCCTACATGGAGTGTAAAGACAAACAAAGGGGGAAAAAAGAAATGAAACATTCAAAAATATGGAACAATTAAAAAAAAGTTTAATTGAGATACCAGAAAGAGAAAAAAGTATGAAGCAGAAGAAATATTTGAAATGAAATGCTTAAGAATATTTAAAAATTATGACAAATACCAAACCATAGAACCAGGAATTAGTATAAATACCAACAATTAACACCTCATATACAATTTGCAGAAAACAAAAGACAAAGGAGAAAATTTCAAAGAGGCATTAGAGTAAAATAATTTACCTATAGAGGAATAAGGAAAAGCATTACAGTAGACTTCTCATGGGAAAACATGCAAGCAAGAAGCAGAGTAAAATATTTGTGTTACAAGAAATACTCACTGGCGTACAATTTTGTTCTCAGAAATCTACACCTCAAAAGTGAAGGAGAAATAAATACTTCCTTACACGAACAAAAACAGAGGGCACTTACTGCCACCTATATTGCCCTACAAGAAATTTTAAAAAGTTATTCAGGAAAGAGGAAATGACAAGAGTTGGATCTACATTTTTAAAAAATGTTGAAAAAATAATAAAGGTAAAATAAAATCTTTCATTTTTCATATTCTTCAAAAATAATTTTACTTATTTTTAATTCATCTAAAGAATAATTTAGTTTGAAGTAGTAATAACAATATATTAAGGGGTTATATGGTGTGAATAGATGAATGACAGCAATATCATAATGGTTGAGAGAGAAGAATTGAGAATATTCCATTCAGAGTTACATGTGAGGCAGTATAATATCACTTGAAGGTAGACTTGGATTTATTTAAAATGTATATTGTGATTTCTAAGGCAAATGACTAAAAACATTTAGGGAGAAATAAAATTGATGTGCTAAAAGAGGAGACAAAAATAAAGGGAAGGGGAAGACTGCACAACAAAGAATAATAGGGAGGGTGGATACAAAGTATGTTACATGCATGTAAAACTCATGAAGAAACCCATAATATTTCTTAGTTAATAGGTGCCAAAATTATAATTTTAAAAATCAAAACATAAAAAGGAGAAATGGAAACAAAGAACAAATGTAATCAACAGAAAAGTTATAAACATGATAGACATTAATTCAACTATGTTAATAAAGCAATAACTTTAAATATTAATGGCTTAAATAATTCAACTAAAATATGAAGATTATTAGGGTTGGATAAAGACTAAGGCCTAAAGTATATGTGGCTTACAGAAACCAACTTTAAATACAAAGGTTCAGCTAGGTCATGACATTAAAGAGAAAAAGATATACAATGCTAACATTAATAAAAAGAAAGCTAGAGTAGCTGTAGTAATTTCATACAAAGCAGATTCAAAACAAGGAATATTATCAGGAATAAAGGGACATTACATAATAATAATAATAAACGGGTCGATTATCTAAAAAGCTATACAACGTTAAACATGTATGCATCTGACAACAGAACTTTCAAACACATAAGGAAAAAACTGATAGAACTTCAAGAAGAAATAGAATATCCATTGGAGTTTACCACTTTTCTTTAAGTAATTGATAGATAAAGTGGTAGAAAATCAGTAAGGAGATAATTGACCTGAACAGCACTACTAATCAACTGAATTTTAACTGACACTTATAGGGTACTCCAACAGCAGAATACACATTCTTCTCAAACTTGCCCCAAATACACCACAATCTGGGCCACAAAATATACCTTAGCTAATCTAAAATAACAGACAATATACAGTGTATATTCTTAGACCATAATGATTTAAACTAGAAATCTTTAAAAAATATTTGGAAAATCCCCAAATGTTGAGAAATCAAATAATATACTTCTAAATAAAATAAGTTAAAGAAGTCTCAAGAAAAATGTAAAATCATTTTGAACTAAATAAATATGAAAATATAACCTATCAAGATTGGTGGGATGCAATGAAAGTAGTTCTTAGAAATTTATAGTATGAAACACATATTAGAAGAAGTACCTAAAAATCAGTAACTTAAGCTACCACTTTAGAAAATTAAGAACAATTTATACCTAGAGCAAGTAGCAGAAAAAAATAATAAATATTAGAACAAAAATCAGTGAAATTGAAAATGAGAGTACAACAGAGAAAACCAACTAATCAACCACTACTGAAAGGGGTGTACACATTATTTGCTCATCTGCTTTAGCTTAGATGTACTCTTGCTGGAAAAGATGAGGATAAAGATAGATGGTTATATGAGCTACTGAATCCATCACTTAGGATTTTCTCATTGATTGCTTCCCTATCATTTGTTCATGTATTTATTAAGCAAAGACATATTTTGGGGGGTGGGTACTGGGAACTGAATCAAAGACATATTAACTACTCTGATCACTAATTGGGATTGCCAAATTGACTGGATTGAGAATCTGGCAGATTTGTCAGGGACATAGCTCAGTGGCACAGTGTCCACCTGGCAAGCACGAGGTTGTGAGTTTGATTCCAGGTACCTGCCCTGCCCCCACCAAAGAATCTAGCAGATTAGCAAACATACTTTTGTGTGTTTTTGTGGGTGGTATTTCTAGAGATGACTGGCATGTAGGCCAGCATACTGAAAGAGGAGGCCCTACCCCAATTAGGGATGGTACCATCCACCTAACAGGCTTGCAGCCTAGCTGGAATGAAGAGGGAAGAAGGAACCTGCATTTCAAACACAGTAGAAGAACCTGCATTTTAAAGGCCCCATTCTGCTTACACAAATGTGTCGTGCCACTGCATGACCTGTGAACTTCGGACTCCAGTTTGTTTAGTCTTTCAGCACAGACTCACACCAGGATCTCTCCATGAAGCTTCTAGGCCTTTAGTCTTAGACTCGCACTGCATCCTTTATCCCTGTCACTCTCTGGCTTCCAGTTTCTTGAACTGAGCAGCAACTGAATCCTTTTATGTATATAAAATTTATTCTCTTCCTCCAGAGAACTGTAATCAGTACAACTGCTTGCTGTCCCAAGCAGTGCACTGCATCTAGACAGTTACAAAAATAAGATTTGGTTGCTAAAATGCCAAAGTAATAATGGCATCTAACATTTATTGGCTATATGACAGCAGCTATTCCAAATTTTTTGTACATTAATTCAGTTAAACCACACAAAACTTATAAGATAGATAGCATTGTTCTGTCTTCTGGTGAAAAAAACAAAGCATAGAAAACAAAAATTTGCTACAATCATACTCCTACTAAGTGGGAGAGTCTAGCCAAGTTCCTGGTGAGCATATTTGATTGTAGTACTCATGGAGATTATTCAGCTTCCCTTAAGAAAATCTGCTTTTTCTATTGGAAATGCTTACATTAAGAACATGTCTTACATTTCACATAGTCCTTCAACTGCAATTTACATTTCTTCCTTTTTGCCTATTATACATAGAAATAGGAGGGAGGACTCACAGATCTCTATTATTTTTTATATATTTGAGGAAAAATACTAAAGGATTTATGAAAGAAATAAATTTATTTGAGATCACTTTTAAAAGAGCTTTTTGGTATTTGAAGCTGGCTGGAAATAGTCTACAGAAGAGAGCTGATTTTGACATGTATAAAGATTTTTTTAACAACCATCTCTCTTGTAAGTAATTAAGTACAAGTAATTACATAATTACTTGATTATGTAGCAGCACTAAAATTTTACAGGAGGTTTTTCACTTAAACTCTAGCCTTATAAAAATAATTGCCACAAGTCAAAATTATTCTCTAAATGCTATAATTCTTTCTACTTTAATTTTTTTGAGGGGGGCAGTTGTGGTAGTGGAACCTAGGTCTATATTTTTTTCGTTAACTAGAATCAGAGAAATATATAATTTAATATGTCACTTTGATCAGACACTCTTAGAATTAATCCTCAAGTTACAATGGTGAAAATATCTAAATGGGAAATGAAATTATAAGTCAAGGTTACATTCTATGATAATTTCTTTGGTCATAAATTTCTAAAATCATTCATTAGATTATATGGAGAACCTTATTACCTTAGTCAAAAAATACAAATTTAAAAACTTAATTTTTCAAAATTTATCAACAAATAATATAATTGAAATACAAGCAAACTATTAAAAATAAAATTCACTAAACATTAATACAGATTAGCTAATAAAATTTGTGGGGTTTCCCTCTTTATTTCATTCTTTCTCTCCTTTTTTAAAGTGAGCTGTCTCATCATTGCAAATTTTCTCAAGTTCTTAGAACTCTAATTAAAATGTGGTAATTGGTTATGTTACCTCAATTACCATGATGCATGGACATTGATGCAAAGTGACACCAATTGAATCCCTTGGGTGTTTTACCCTAGGGCCATCGCATTTATCCTGGCTTTATTATTTTCAATTATGTGACTAGATGTGTTGCATATTTTCAAGGCCAATAAACATGTAAGGTTTTTCTGGTCACAAGGTTTTATTTCACTGTTAGCACTTTTGAGTATCAGGGTAAAGGAAAAAAAAAACTCACTACTTTTATGAAGAAAAAATCTTAAACCCTAAATTCACTAAGGATTGAAATACCTTACTGAAATAAAGGTGTGTCAAGAAAAAAATGGGATGATTTCTGTTTAAAACATTTTTATTTTGAAAAACAAGAATGGCTTGCTATTGATAATTGCTCCTTCTAAGAAAATAGTGGTGAATTAGAAAATTCAGAGACCTCATGAGACTTACACAGATGAGACTACAGATAGGAAGGAAAAATCTTTTCTTTTACTTCAGATAAAGGTTTGGTTTTCTAACACGACCATGCAGAGGCATACTGAATACTTTTCAGATGTGTATCATGCGAGAGCTGTCCTCAGCATGAACGTGAAAGTAAGAGTACTCTGAAATAGTTATAGAATGAAGTGTTTCTCAGAGGGAACACTACTGCCATTTGTGGGAAAATCTGTTTGTGTACATGAGCTTGTTGCATTCATTTTTGTTTTCTCCCCAGACCAACCCATTCAATGTCAGCGATGTCTTCAGTAGTTATAAATTGACCTCTAGACATTCTTCTAAAAACTCTTGCTTGGCATGATCTATATGAATAAAAACTGCAAATTTGGCATAATGACCTACACACATCTATAATAAACTTTCTTTTCATCAAAAATATAGTGGTCAATTAATACATTATCAAGGTATATCATCAATAAATTTAATGTGATATTTTTTCACACATTTTATTTTTTTATAATTATTCTTATGTTATTTCTTTTTTAAAATTACATTCTCAGATTTCCAAAAACTAACAAAAAATCCTGTCATTTTACTTATTAGTTTATGTCTTGATTTTTACTATCTTCCAATAGCATAGCACTTAATTGGAAAAACGGTAAGAGAAGGAAATTTTACTTTCAAAAATCTAAATCTGGCAGATCGGGGATTTATGGCAGAATCCCAGGCTATTCTCATCCAATGCCCCCAAAGCTTTATATCTGCAACACTTCATTCTCTTTCAATTAAGTCTCAATGATACATCAGCTGACAGGTCATTTTTTTCTCTTCACTTTTGTCTTTGAATTCAAGAAAGTTCCAGTAGCAAACCAAAAGAAGACACACTCTATTACTTTCAGAAATATTTTTGAAGTAAAAAATATTGAGCGTTGGTATTCAAAGAATTTCATTCAAAAAAATTGCATGTCTCAAATGTAATGTTAATTTATTTTTAAATTATCCAAACTTTTAAAATTTTTACTTCAATTATAGAAAAGAAACATTTCCCCATCAAGATTTACTTTTTCAATTTAGTGATTTGTCATTGATTGAAAGTTTTCCAAATAGTTTCAATACTTAATTTCATCTATGCATTTCTTCTGATGACTCCAACTATTTATCTAAGATCCAAGGGATGACAGTATTAGATTTATTTCCAAACAGCGTTTCTTAACTAAATCTAACATAGTTTAAGACTTCAGATAACAGATCATGCACAAATTCTTAGGCCTGACCAACTAACAGAAAATAGTACATTAGCATAAATTATTGTTCTGTCATTTCATTATGTAATTCTTTTTGTGTTCAGTTCAAAAAGGAAATTTAGGTAGTCTCCCCTACAAATAACATAGAGAATAGAAGTTACTAACAGAAAATACAGTAGCCAGGTGAACTACTTTGAGTAGGAAAAAAAGAAGAACATTTATTCTTTTTAAAAGCTAACAGACTGTCTTGGTTACTTTTTACTCATTGCTGAGACAAACTACCTAATGCCAAAATTAGAGAAGGAAAGGTTTATTTCTTACAGTTCTTGGAGGTTTCAGTTCATACTCTGCTCCAAGGTAACATGGCATGAAGGGGCAGCCATTCAAGGATGCTGCAAACAGCAAGCATGAACCAGCAAGAGAGAGAGAGACACACACATCTTCTTCCTGTGCGCTGGCTCCACCCCTAGGTGGGTGTAGCACTCAAACCACCAATCTGAGCGCTAGACAATGAACCAATCGCAAATGCTAGATTTGGTTGAGTCCATAATTCATGAGGCTCTGGGGCCACTGACATAAACCATGACACAGACCTTGAGGGTCACTGAGTAGATATACATCTTCCTCTATACTAGCTGCATTACCTCAGATAATTTTCTTAGTGATACAAGCTTTTATATCTTCATTTTCAGTAAGTAAGAAAATGTAAGCATACTGATAACAGTGACTACAATATGTTACACACTCAGTACTTTGCTGGTTAGTAACACAATAGTCCCACTCTCTTAGTGACTGACATATGTAATGTACATGGCTTTTTAGAATGAATCTTCGTCAGAATATTAAACAAAATTAATATGAAAAAAACCTGGAAAATTTTTCTCACATTGTATCATACCCTCTTGTGTTAGCAAATTTGTGAGTTTCCCAGAGGGATTTAGTTATCTTAGACTAAGCCTGTCTGGGAGATGGAGGGTTATTGAGAAGGCTTTTGAAAATAGACATTCAAATCACTGTTGGAAAACTGGCCCTTTTACTACACATCCCATGAATGTCAGGAGTTTCTACGAAGCATGTGTGAATTTAATAAGCAAAAATCCCCAAACACTTCGGAGAAATGCTTAAATCAGTGTCAGCAAGTGATCAGTGGTCAACCAGCACACATGGAAGCACAGCCCTTCCCTTATTTTCCCTACTACTTTGAAAAGGAAATGTTTACAAATGTTTATTTGGGCTCTTTGGGCTTTCCAAAGAAATTATTACTTTTTGAACATAATTAGATACGGTTAATTTTTGGCAATTAAAAATTCTCCATATATCACATAACCATAAAGGAATTTGATCTGTCATTTCCTAAACTATATTGAAAAGTGAAATCTTCAAAATTTAGTTAGCTTAATTTTTATTTATAAAAGTCTTTTTCATTTACTTGATGCACAGGTTGCAGGGGTGGGAGATGTAGCTCACTGACATTTAAAAGTCCTGCGTTCAATCCTTAGCACTGACAAACAAAATGTACTGTACTCTAGTAGCATATGCACTATTTTTATAACTGAAGCAGATTTCAATCTTGGGGAGTCAGTTCAGGTTACTGACTTAGAACCCTGACTTTGGAGTTATAACTTCTAGGTTCAAATCCCAGATCAGTTACATGCTAATAGGTAACTGTGGACAACTGAAATTTTCAATGCCTCAATGTTTTCCTCTATAACATTGAGAGGATGGGAATTATATATATATATATATATATATATATATATATATATATACATATTATATAGATATTAAACTTAAGTTACTCTTAAATTGGATATCACTTAGAATTAGCCTCATATATTTCAAGTATGTCACTGTATTATCTATTGTTACTATGGTATTTCAGAAAAAGAATTCCATTTTAGTTTACTTGCTCCTAGGCAAAGATACCATCAAGTGTCAGGATAATCTGTCAACCTCTTTGTAATTAAAAATACTGAATATGCTTGTATAGTTTAAAAAATAGATCCTTTTTTATTCCAGGAATTAAACTCAAGACCTTGCACTTGCCAGGCAGGCACTGAACCACTGAATGATATCCCCAGCCCTAAAAATAGACCTTTGTTGAAGTAGAATCTTAATAAAATGAACTGCATTTAAAATATATAAATATACACAAAATCACCTCAGTCACACTCATGAATATTTCTATCACTCTTTAAATGTTCTTCATCTGTTACACAGTAATATCTCCAGTACTCACAGCATTTACCTACCCTATGTGCCCTAAATCTGTGATTTTTTTCTATTATTTTTACGTTTTACATTTAGGTTTAAAGAAATGTGTCTGGTTGCCAAGTTGATAAGGGGTGGATTGTTATAGTTGATACATGGTGCCAATTTGAGAAGTTTAGAAATTTAACTAAGTGACTCAGCAGGGAACCAGGATCCTTGCTTTGTAAATATCCTCAGCCTGTCCAAGAGGAGGGTACAGAGGTGGTGTGAGTGCTTTACCCCTCCTGGCGGGGGGCAGTGTGTTTCCAATGTAGAGGAAGAAAAGAGTTTTGCTCTTTCCCCTTTTTGCTCTGACTGCTGCCTCACAGTGTTGCCCCAGTACCAGGCCCACTCTGCCTTGGAGTCAACTGATTATGGACTGAAACTTCTACAAACAGTGAGCTAAACAAACCTTTCTTTCCTTAATTTTGGGCATTGGGTATTTGTCTCAGCAATGAAAGAAAAGTAACCAAGACACCACCTTTATCAAAATTGTTTTGGTCATGTTATGTCTTTGCAATTCCAAATAAATTTTATAATCAGCTTACCAGTTTCTATCCCCATTCCTAATCACTAGGATTTTCATGGGCTTTTGCTGATTGCACAGATAAATTGGTTAACAATTGGCATCTTAACAATATTATATTCTGGTCATGAATACAATATAGTTTGTCATTCATTTAGCTATTGTTTAGTCCTTTGGAGGTTGTAACTGATCAGAGAAATACAAACAAACCATTTTGTACATAATGATAAAGGACAACACTTAATCTACAAGCCCTGTAGTGTTAAAATTCCAGGCAATATTTCATTGGTTTCTACACACAATTCTTCAATATTTTTTGTTAGCTATGCTCCTAAGAATGTTTTGGTTTTGTTGCTACTGTACATAGTAATGTTTAAAACTATAGTAGTCATTATCGATTTCCTTTTATCTTGTTTTGAAATCCTATACCACATTCATTGTTTTGTTTTGATTGGCTCTATTCTTTTATATTTTATTTTTATTCTCCTCAAAATAAAAAACTTGAATTTAAACATTTCAATTCATCAAATAGTAAATAGAAACAATTGATGCCTGTATGTTGATCATGTACCCAACAACTTCCTTATTAGTTGCAGAATATTTTTGAAGATTTTGTAGCACTTTCTCTAGAGATAGTGATGGAATATGTGAATAAAAATAATTTTACTGCTTAATTTTCAGGTGGCTTTAATTCCTTTTTCTTGTTTTATTGCTTTGGCTAAAACTTCAGTGTAATGTCAGGCAGAAATGGTGCAATTATACATTCTTATCTGTTTCTGATTTTCAGAGAAAAGCACTGTCTTTTACCATCAACTGATAGTGTTAACTGTAGAATATTTGTAGATATCCTTTGTTAAATTGTGGGAGATTCTAGTTTATTCTTAGGTTTCTAGGAGTTTTTTTTTTTTTAAATCAAGATAGATGTTATATGTTGGGGAACCGATTGAGATAATCATTTGCTTTCCCCTTCTAAGTCTGTAAATATAATAAATTACATTGCTTTCATTCAAAGAATAAACTATGTATTTCTAAGATAAATTTGACATGATCATGATTTATTTTATATGTTATTTGATAAAATTTTGTTTAAAATCTTATTCATGAGGCATATTGGCCTTTAGCATTCTTGTATTGTCGTTTTCTGATTTTAGTCTCTGAGTACATCTGTTCAGAGAAAAGAATGGGAAATATTCATTCTTTTTCAACTTTCTGGAAGAATTATCATAAAATTACTATATTTTTCCTTAAATATTTGGCACAATCTACATAAAGATCCATCTGTGCCTGTAGCTTTCTTTGAGGGAGGTTTTAAATGAATAGCTAATTTTTTAGTGCATATAAATTTTTTCATAATATTTGCTTTTATTTAAAATTAATAAAAACCACAGAAACTTATCTCTTATTCCTAATATAGACAATTCATTTCTTTTATTTTTCCTATTTAGTTTGACTGGAGGTTTATACCAAATTCATTAATTTGAAAAACCAGCTTTTCATTTTATTGATCTTTATTGTTTTTCTGTCTTCTAGTTCACTGATTTTTGCTTTGATCTTTATTATTTCCTTTATTATATTTATTTTGTGTTAAATTTATTTTTCCTTTTCTAGCTTTATAGCATTAAAGCTAAAATCATTGTTTTGGTTGGCATTCTACAAATCTTAATGTGCTTTTTCTATTTCCATGTAGTTCAAAATACAGCTGGGTAAAAATGGCCAATAAATACACAAAAAAATGTTCAAGATCTCTGGCCATTAGAGAAATGCAAATTGAAACAACACTGATATTCCATCTCATTAAAGAAAAAAAACAACTACTATCAAGAAATCAAATAACAGTAAATACTGGTGAGGTTGTAGGGAAAAAGGAACCCTTCTATATTGTTTTGTGTGACTGTAAATTAATAAAACCACAATGGAAATCATTATGAAGATTCCTAAAACAAACAAACCTCAAAAATACAAATTTCATTCAACCCAGCTGTTCCTCTTCTAGTTATCTTTCCCAAAGAGTTAAAGACTTCATATTACAATGATATATGCATAGTGATGTTTAAAGCAGCACAACTTACAACAACTAAATCTTGGAAGTCACCTATACGTTCATCAACAGATGAATGGGTAAAGACAATATGGTATTTATACACAAGAGAGTACTACTCTGTTATAAAGAAGGACAGACTTGAGTTCTTGTAGAAAAAATAGATGCACCATGAAACCATAATGCTAAGTGAAATAAAGCAAACTTACAAATTTAAATATCACATGGTTTCTCTTCTATGAGAAACTCAAAGTATAAGTAAATTAAAAAACAAAATAAAAGATATATAACAGGAAATAGATCTTTTGCAAATGGGAAGTGAATCAAGAGACAGAAAGAGACAGGAGGGAGGTTAGGGGAAGGAAATGTAAAAATAATTAAGATGTATTAAAGATGTGCTATACGCACGCACCAATTTCCCACAAAGAATGTAATCATTAAGAACTGCAAACATGTACTAACAAAAATAAAAACTAAAGAACAAAAAACACAGCTGGTCCCTCATATTCATGTGCTTGAAACCAACTAAAGGTTGAAAGGACTTTAAAAAAAAGTGCAAGGGGAGACAAGATGGTAAAGCAGTTAAGTGCCAGCAGTTTGGCTTCTCCAGGACAAAGTGCCTGGAGTCTGGAGGTCAGTGGTTTGGAGAGGAACCAAAGTGAGGAGATGGTACACAGGAACAATGAGGGAACTGACAGAAGAAAGAAAGTAGGATTAAGTGATATAGAAGAGGTGGTCTGCAATGCAGAGGAGAAATCATGTTGCTATAGCCAGCCTGGAGGCACAGTGAAACTGATAACTTCTCGGCTCACAGAGAACTGCACTGGGAGACGGACAATCATGCAGTAGGGGACACCAGGAAGACTGTGAGACTGTGTGCTTCCCAAGAAACCTTCCAGAAGCAACAGTTGTTGAGAGAGACTGTGGTACAAGTGCCTTGGGACACAGTGTTGTGGAGTAGGAGCTGGCTTGCTGGAATGTCATTGTGGGGGGAGGGCTGGGTGTTTGAATCTAAGTCCCAGAACAGCCCCTTAGCTGCTTCACATTGCAATGTTCCCAGAATGGGTGACAGCAGTTGGACAGCAGATGGGGGAGTACACTGAGAGGCAGGGCCTGGTGACCAAGGACTTAATTCCTGAATTACACAGGATTGGAGGCTCACTTTGGCTCCATGTTCCCACCGCTATAGGGAGATCCGAAACAGGGTCCTGAGGTATGGTGTTTCTCAACTAGTCCTGATACATACCACAGTAATGGGTTAGCCTGTTACTGCTGTGGTTGAATTGACTGCATAGAAATAACCCTGACTTAGTGTGGACAATTTAGTGCCAATGAATTTGCCTGCCAGACCCACCATCACACCCAGTGAGAGGAACAGCAAAGAGTCCCTAATCCAAGATCTCAGACTGGATCAGAGCCTGAAAAAATGCATGCAACAAGGCAGAAAGAGGTCCTGAGTTTGAGTTAACCCAGGAGGAAGGATCAGAGGAGTATCAATATACTCCTAAATAATCAGTGTACCACAGAAGAAATCAAACAAGAAATTTTAAAACTTCTAGAAGTTAATGATGACTATGTAACTCATTGAAACCTCTGGGACACAATGAAAGCAGTTCTAAAAGGGAAACTGATCACACTCAATGCTCAGAGTAAGAAGGCAGCGTAGTCAATGGCCATACCACCCTGAGCGTGCCCAATCTCGTCTGATCTCAGAAGGCAGAGTAAACCTAAATAAATAAGGTTTTTTGAGAAATCTTAAAATACTTGAGAAACAACAACAAACCAGTCCCAAATTGAAATTAAGGAAGAAATTTATAAGGATGAGAGTGGAGAGCAATGAAATTGAGACCAAACAAACAAACAACAAATCAACAACTCAAAGGCCTGGTTCTTCAAAAAAAAAATAAATAAAAAAGATAAGCCCTTAGCAAGATTCACCAAGAGAAAGCAAGAAAATACTCATCTCAGTGTAATTAGAAATGAAAATGGTGCATCACAACAGATGTGGAAATCCAGAAGGAAACAACTACTTTGAAAAAATTATATTCCAACAAATCAGCAAATTTTGAAAATGGACAGATTCCTAGACACATACAAGTTACCACGACTAACCCTAGAAGACATAAATATGCTTAATAACCCAATAACAAGCAATGAAATTGACTCAGTTTTAAAGAATCTATCAACTGAAAAAAGGCCAAGACCTGATGAACTCAATGCTGAATTCTACAAAACTTTTAAGGATGTTATATCACCAATACTCCTCAAGCTCTTCAAAGAAATTAAAAGTGATGGAGGCCCCCAAATTCATTTAAGGAAGCAAGTATCATCCTGATCTCAAAAACTGGATAAAGATCCAACTAAAAAAGAGAATTATAGGCCAATCCCTCTAATGAACACAGATGTAAAAATTTTCAACAAGATATTAGCAAATAGCATGCTATCAAAAAGATGATACATCTTATCAAAAGGATAATACATCACAATCAAGTAGGTTTCATCTCAAAGATGCAAGGACAGTTCAATGAATATAATACATCACTTATAGAAGCAAGGTAAAAAATGTGATTATATCAATAGACTCAGAAAAGACCTTTTAAAAAATTCAATACTCCTTCATGATAAAAACCCTAAAGAAAATAGGTATAGAAGGACCACACCTAAATAGAAGATATTTATTTGATACCAATAGCTAGCATTGCACTAACAGGGGAAAAACTAAAATCATTCCATAAAATCAGGAACAAGACAGGGATATCCACTATCACCTCTTCTATTCAATGTAGCATTCGAACTATTAGTCAGGGCAATTAGGCCAGAGACAGAAATAAAAGGGATCCATATAGGAAAAGAATAGCTGAAATTATCATTATTTGCAGATGACGTGATACTCTATATAGAAGATTCAAAGAACTACACTAACAGACTCTTAGAATTAATAGCTATCTTCAGCAACATTGCAAGATATAAGACCAACACACAAAAATCATTAGCATTTGTGTATACCAACAGCAAATGAGATAAGAAGAAAATAACGAAAACAATACTAGACACAGTCACTTCAAGAAAAATAAAATATCTAAGAATTAACCTAAAAAGGAAGTGAAAGGCCGCTCCAAAGAAAACTACAGTATTCTGAAGAAGGAGATTGAAGAATACATCAGAAAATGCAAAGATATACTTTGTTCTTAGATAGGCAGAACCAATATTGTCAAAATGGCCATATTTCCAAAACTGTTATATGGATTCAGTGCAGTTCTGATCAAAATACCAACAGCATATCTTACAGACCTACAGAAAACAATCCTAAAATTCAAAGAAGTATCAGAATATCAAAAGTGATGTTTGCCAATAAGAGCAAAGCAGGAAGCATAAGAATACCTGGCTTTAAACTATACTGCAAAGCAATAGTGGGAAAGATAGCATGGTACTGGAATAAAACAGAGGAATGGATCAACAGAACATAACTGAGGATACGGAAATCTTCACACACATATTCAACTACTTGATCTTTGATGAAGAGTCCAAAAGCACATGTTGAAGGAAAGGGAACCTATTTATAAAGTGATGTTGGGAAAACTCGTTACCTATTTCTAGAAGAATTAAACTGGACTCATATCTCACTGTATAGTAAATTAAAATCAAAACAAATCAAAGATGTGAACATTAAAAAAGAAATATTAAGCCTTCTGGAAAATAAAATAGGTAAAACACTTGAAGGTATAGGTGTATGAAAGTATTTTCTAAACAGAACCTCAGTTGTACAAGAAGAGCAAGAATCAACAAATGGGATTATATTTGGCTATATTTGGTTAGGTTAAAAAGCTTTTTGCACCAAAGTAATGTATCAGTAGAGTAAAGAGACAATTTATAGAATGGGAAAAATCTTTTGCCAGCTACTTCTCAGACAGAGGAATAGGATCAAGAATACACAGAGAACTCAAGGAAAAAAAAAACTCCTAAACCACCTAAAATTGAAGACTCAGCCAAAAAAGGGGCTAGAGGAATGAACAGACACTTTCCAGAAGGAAAAAAATACAAATGGTTAACAAGTATATAAAAAATGTTCAGTATCTCGGGTCTTTAGAGAAATGTAAATTAAAACAAAGCTAATATTCCATCTTTCTCTGGAAAGAATGGCAATGGTTAGGAAATCAAACAATAAGAAATGCTGGTGTGGCTGTGGTGAAAAAGGAAAACCTCCTCTGTTGTTGGTGAGAATGCAAAATAGTACAACCATTATAGAAATCAGTTTTTCAATGATTTCTTAAAGATCTGAAATTAGAAATTACATACAACCCAGCTATCCCCTGCTAGGTATCTTCACCAAAGAGCTTAAGTCATTATACTATAGTAATACATTCATACCAATGATGATAGCAGCACAGTTCCCAGTAGCTAAATCCTGGAAATAGCCTGTGGATCTATGAACAGATGATTTGATAAGAATATTTTTTATAATGGCGTATTACTCAGCTACAACGAACATCTGAGACATTTGTAGGAAAATGGATGCACCTGGAAAATATAATTCTGAGAGAAATAAACTAGACACATAAATTTAAATATTGTATGGTTGCTGTCATTTGAGTGAAGCAAAGTACAAAGAAAATGAGAAAGGATGGATAGAAAGGGATAAGGGGACAGATATATTGCATTAGGGAAGTGATCCAAGGAAACAAAGGTGACATGTGAGGAAGAGGGGAAGGGGAAATGAGAGAAATAAAGAGACATCATGTACAGGACCCTAATAAGTCTAATTAATGTAAACACTATATGCCATCATGTGAGCTAGACAAACATCAACAAGTATGAAAAAGGGGATGGGGAATCTGAAGAGGGATTTTAGTGGGGAGGGGAAGAGAAGGAGAAGGATATTTAAAAAACAAGCTGTAATATGTACGTATCAGAAGTCAGTTGTAGATACACAGTGTGCATTGAAAAATGAATATATTTTGGTGCTACTGGATAACAACTTTTATTCATTATTTTATTATATATTTAAGACGTAGAACATGATGTTTTGATATAAATACACAGTGTAAAAAGCAAACTAAAACAAATACATGAAGTAATTACTACAATCAATAAAATTTACATAGAGCCATCATCTCACAGGTACTTTTCTTTGTGTGTTTTTCTCTGTCATAAGAATACTTACAAACCTACTTTCTTAATGAATTTCTAGTACATAATATTGTTAACTGTAATCATCATGTTGTGTATTAAATCTCTTCATTCTTCATTCTGCCATAATTGAAACTTTGTACTGTTTGTATCTTTCCATTTTCCTTATTATCCATTCTGGTAAGTACCATTCTACTCCATGTATTTGTTGATTTTAGAGTTCACATTTAAGAGAGATCACATAGTATTTTTCTTTCTGTGTCTGCTTATTTCACTTAGTATAATATCCTCTAGATTTCTCCAGACTGTCACAAATGGCAGTATCTCCTTATTTAAGGCTGAATTCTATACTGATATTTTTCCATTCATCCATTATTGGATACTTCAGTTGTTTACACATATTGGTTATGATAAATAATGAGGCAATGAACATGGAGCACAGGTATTTTAGTGAAGTGATGAATTCATCTCTTTCAGGGTCCCAAAAAAGGAACTATTAGGTCATGTAGTAATTATCTTTTCCATTACTTTAGGAATTTCCATAATATTTTCCACAGTGGCTGTACTAATCTACTTTCCAATTAATGCTATACAGGGTTAACTTTTATCCACATCATCACCAACACTTTATATCTCTTGTCTTTTTTATAAAAGTTTGGTTAAATGTTTTATATATAACTTTGGTCAAATTAGTTCATCATATCATTCAAGTATTTTTTGTTCTTACTGATTTTCTGGCCTATGGATTATTGAAAAAGATGCTGGAGTTTCTGCTCAAAATTATGAAGGGTGTGTGTGTGTGTGTCCTCATAGTTTTACAAGGTTTTCCTTGGTGTATATGTAAATTTTATTTTAGAAGTTTAGTAATGTTATGCTCTCTTGATTTGAGTGAACTTTGAAAAATTTGGACCTTATCTCTGCCAAACTTGCTTACACTTTCTCCTTCATTTTAGGGATTCTCGCTGTATTCCTATTAGGTCGATTGAAGTTATCTCACAGTTTACCAGTGCCTTCTTTTGTCTTTTTTCTTGCTGCTTACTTTAAGACAGTTTCTATCATAATATTGTTAGGTTTATGAATTCTCTCTTCTGTGATATGTAATTGACTGGTAATCTTATCCAGTATCTTTTTCACCTCAGTAGTTGTAGTTTTATCTTTTTACATTTTATTTCAAATAGATATCGTCAATGTTTCTACTTATTATACACAATACATTTTCTCGCATTTTGAATTTATGCAATGCCAATCTTAATAACTTTTATTTTTTAAAATCTGCTAATTCTATAGCCTATGTCATAATCTATGTCCTCCTTTCTGAATCTATTTATTTTGGTTAATATTTTTCTTTTCATCAGTTGAACTTTCTTTTTTAAATTTTTTTTTGCATGTCTCATATCTTTTATTGGATGCCAGGCACTGTTAGTTTTATCTTGTTGGATACTGGACACTTGTATTCTTATAAATATTCTTGAGCTTTCTCCTGGGATGCAAATTAGTTACTTTGAAGTAGTTTTATAAATTTTTGCTTTAACACTTTTTGAGTATGACTAGAGACACACTTCATCTATTTTTATTATATTACCGAAGCAGAAGCTTTCTTAGTACTTACCTCATGCCTTGTGAATACGGAAGACTTCTACTGTGATGGAAAGGGAACTATTCTGAGCCTTGCAAAAGCTGCATATTGTTTCCAATCCTTTCAGATGGTTCATTTTGCTGAAGACTTTAGAGGAACCCTCTATCTCTGGAACTCCTTATTGGTGAGCCCTTTCCTACTATCTTACCTTGTAACAAGGTTTTCCACTTTTACTTCCCCAGATCCTATGCAGAAGCTTGAAGTTTCCTTGAACTCAGAAAACAGATCTGGGAGACTGGGGCTGTCTTATCAGAAATGAGAAGTAAAAGTTTATCTTCTTAACACTTTTTAAAATTTTGACAGTGCTAGGGGATAGAATGCAGACCTTGCACTTCCCAGGCAGGTGCTTTATCACTGAACTACATCCATACCACTTTTTCTTTTATTTTTAGATCGGCTCTGGCTAAAATGTCCAGGTTGGTCTTGAACTTGAAATTCTGGCTTAATCTCCAGTGTAGGTGGGATTTCAGGAGTATGTCTTTTGCCCATTTTCTTGATGTTGTTATGAAGATAAAATATTTTATAGAAATATGACACAAAAAACACTTCAAAACATAAGAATTTATAATTAATACTGAAATATCAACTCTATCAAATGCCAGAATGAAACAAAATTTATTAAATAAAAGCATGCAATCATTCATTCAGCAAATATTTACTAAGCATCCGGTTCTGGCAAGTGTATCACATATACTGGTGATATGCTGGGAAAATATCCATTACAAGCAGAGAAGGGAACAGCAGTGAGGACAGATGATGGGCAATCAAACAGACCACTTAGAAGTCTTTTATACTCTGAAAATGCAGCATTATGCATCCGTGAATATTAGTGTGGCCACCAAAGCAACTTCAACTCTTTACCCAACCAACAGGGATCAAAAGCAGAGAAACACTTCCAGCTGAATGATGTACCCTGTGCTCAGTACTGTTGGCATTTGTTTACACTTTCCTCATCCATATCTTTCCTGAGAGTGACTCTCATCATTTTTTTAGTTTAAAAAATAGATCTTATTTACTACTCTCATTGTACCAAATAACATACCCACTCAGCAGTTAATCTAAGAAAGAGGAACACTGTCTCTGCCTGCAATTTATATCTGCTTGTAAGTAGTAGCTGGAGCCTCTAAGAAGCATTCCTGGTTTCTCAAACCTAAAAATTAACCATCATAAGAAAAATCTAACAGACAAACAAACAAACCTATATCTGGTGCATAGAGATCTAGTCCAGCATCCCTGCCATATGATTTCAAATAAATCTTTAAAGAAAATCAGTTTTGTCTTCTTTATACCAGTGTGAATGTCAAAACTTTGCCTACTGAAATTCCGCTTCTAGGCATATTCCCAGAAGAACTGAAAACATCATACCACAGTGATATATGTGCACCCATGTTTATAGCAGCACAATTTGTAATAGCCAGATCTTGGAAGCAAACTAAGTGCCCATCAACTGAGGAATGGATAAAAAAGTTGTGGCATTTTTATACAGTGGAGTACTACTCAGCTATAAAGAATGATCACATCGAGATATTTATAAATAAATGGACACAACTTGAGACCATTCTCTTAAGCGAAATAAACCAAATTCACAAGGGTAAATACCATATAGTCTCCCTAGTATGAGATTTGATAAGAGTATATAAAACTTTATGGTAAGCATGAGTCCCCATCTCATAGCTTTGAAGTCTTTCAAAGTTTTAAATCATCAGTTGGAATGGTTTTATCCTGTTTTGTTTGACTATATCATGCATGATGATATGAACAGCTGTTTTGAAGAAAACATTATGACAGCTATTGCTGATTTAATATCATCCTTCTTAGAAGTCCTACCATGCTTTTTTTGTTCTACTACCATTGGTTCTATCTATCACATTGTGTCTTATTGGAATTTGAATATGTATGATAGTTCAAACAAAAATTTTTTTATCGAACATGAGATATTAGAGTACCCATTGATCATTTTCTGTTATTTGGTTCAGAAAGCCCTGTAATTCTTTCACTCTATGCATGGCTTTATACTATTGTGCTATGTTTGATATTATTGTAATTGAAACTATGCCCAACTATAGCACAGTAAGAGACATGGTGTTAGATACTGTTGATGTCCAGTTGACTTAATGTAAAGTACTGTGTTGCCTATGTTGTCCTGTTCTGATCTGCTCTGTACTGCCCCCTTTTGTTTTATTCTCTTTCAAATTAATAAAAAAAAAAAAAAAGAAAAGAAAAGAAAACAAACAAACCCTGGAAAAAAGAAAAATATTCCAGCTAAGTAGCTTCACAACAAACAGGTCATTTCAAGAAAAGACATCCAAAATGTCAATTCTGATTACTGGCAATAACTTGAAAGTCTTAAGAAATTTAACTTCAGCTCAATACAATTAAACAGAATCATCCCCTAGACTCAACATAGGTCCAGATGCAAAGAGAGTAAGAAGGCTTATTGGTTCACTGTCCCTTCTGTTCCTGAGTTCCCTATGCCAAGCATATCAGATAGAAAATATTAAGATTTTGTTAAAATTAGAATTCATAGGAGGAAGCTATTTTTCAGTGTCAAGATTTTTACATTTGCTTTTAAATTTTGAATCTTGGAACTTTACAACAACACAAAAGTTTCAATGCAACATATAAGGAAAACTCATTCTATGTAGGTATGAATTTTATTTATATAATTCAAATATGAGAGTTGGTCCTCTAACTAATAGTCACTGATCTCAATGTCAATTGAGGAGTAGCATTTCTGTACAACAATCATGTGGCATCCGAAAAAAAATGAAGAGAGCAATCCCATTTGCATTAGCTCTAAAAAATTAAATACCTAGGAATTAACTGAACCAAACATACTGAAGACCTCTATAATAAAAATTATGGAATGCTGAAGTAAGAAATTGAAGAAGACATTAGAGAATGGAAAGATCTTCCTTATTCATTGATCAGCAGAACAGTTGTTAGAATGGCCACATTTCAAAAAAATAATCTACAGATTCAATGTAATTCTTATGAAAATACCAATGTTTTCCACAGAACAAGAGAAAACAATCCTGAAATTCACATCATATTGTATCAGAAAAGATCCAGCATAGCCAAAACAGTCTTAAACGAAATTCACAATGCTGGAAGCATCACAATAGTGGGATTTAAATTATACTACAAAGCCATATGACAAAAACGACATGGTGCTATCAAAAAACTGACATAAAGGTCAGTGGAATAGAATAGAAAATAGAGAAACACACCCATGCACCTACGGTTGTATCTGATTTTTTGACAAAGAGGCCAAAAGTGGAGAAAATAAGACTCTTCAACAAACGCTACTAGGAAAACTAGATATTCATGTGCAAAATATTAAAAACTAGATCCCTATCTTTTATCCTATATAAAATCAAGTTCAACTGGATCAGACCTACCTATAAAACCCAGAAACTTTGAAACTGCAGGGAAATACTGGAAGCCATAGACATAGGTAAAGACTTTCTGAATTAGTCTCTGTTAGCACAGGGAATAATATCAATAATCAACAAATGTGATTACATCAAATTAGAAAAACTGCATAATAAACAAAACAATTGATAGAGTAAACAGACAACTTATAGAATGGGCGAAATATTTATTACTCTCTAGGGAATTACTACCTAAAATATTTAAAGAATTAAAAGTTATCCCTAAAGCCAATAACCCCACCAGAAAAAGGACAAATAGACACACCTCAAAAGAACTACAAATGCACAATAAGTATGTGAAAAAAGTTGGACATCTTTAGCTATTAAGGAAACAAAAATCTAAACTGCTTTGAGATTCTATCTCCCCACCATTGTAATCAACAAAAACAACAAACAAGTAATAAATAAATAAATAACAAGCAAAGAGCCAAAACCAGAATAAATCAGAATGCTATTATCAAGAATAAAAAATAAAAACAATGAACACTGACAGGGATGTGGGAGAAAAAGGAACTCTTCTACAATGTTGATGGGAATGTAGACTATTACAACTGCTATGAAAATTAGTATGGAGATACCTCAGACTAAAAATAGCAACAACTAAAAGGATTAAAGGTGACATATTATAGTGATACATGGACACTCATATTTATAGCAGCACAATTTATAATAGTTAGGAATATTAATCCATCATAAAGAAGAATGAAACCATACCATATGAAGGAAAACAGATGAAATTGGGAACCACCATGTTAAATGACAGAACTCAGACTTGGAAAGTAAAATATTGCATGTTTTGTTTTATATAAGAAACTTAATATGTGAACAAACAAATGAATAAGCTAAGAGAGAGATGATGAAAACTAGAAGATAGACTTTTAAAAATAGGAAAAGGGGAAGGAGAAATAGGAGAGGTTAGTTAAGGGACTGAAAATGGTCATGTGCATGTGTGTGCCAGTTTTCCGAATTAAACATCACTATTCTATAATACAGCTATGTATTAATTTTTAAAAAAGAAAAAAAGAATTTGAGGGTTTTCTGAACTAATATACATTCTATATTATAACAAAACAAGTTTTAGTCTTTTATAGCTCCTTCATCAACCAATAGATTGAACCTGCACTCAGTTTGGAAATTCCTTAAGAGGAATCACTATTTATGCAATACTATATTAACATTCTAAAAAGAAACTTATTAATATTCAGCATTCTATCATAAGGAGCTCCAAGCAGGAACAATGGGGGATTGATGTATAAATATCTGTTGTTAAATTATCATGTAAAGGAATGGAAAATAATAAGTATTATTTCACTGCATTATCTGCAGAGCATATATATTGCTCTATATACTGTAAGAATATTAAACCACTTTCCAGCAAAACATTCATGGAGTTTGCATGATTAATGAACATTATTGGTAAAATAATGATTAAAATGATTAATAGCTTAGATGGTAACATTAAGTGAAATTCCATGTGATTTTCAAAAAAAGAATGAGAGGAACAGTTTGATCACTATCAGCATCTACACTCTATTCTGTGAATAAACTAACAGGTAAAAACCTTAAAAAATGAGATATACTGAAATGCATTTCAGTCCTATGTTATAACAAACAGAGTTTCATTTAGTGGTTAGGTATCCAGTTAGATACCAAAAATCCTTGTAAGATGAACACATTTTCTAAGCCCTAAAAGAATTTATGTTTTTGTCCAAAAAAAAAAAAAGAATTCATTATACTTTAAAAAAAATCACTTACAGATTCTCTTCCCATTTTCTTTTGTAGCCGTGTTTGCCACTGGACAGCTTGCATGACAATGGCTTCCCATCTTCTTTCAAGATTTACAATGATCAGCTGCATGGGCTGGTGGTCTGCACTCAGATTACAGGTCTCTCGGTCATCCAGAAGATGCTGGCATAATCGAAGAATGGAGGCCACTCC